>JAOQMP010000001.1:20743060-20753955 GCA_027563575.1 Erythroxylum pedicellare
TTATTTTACTTAAAAAAGTTAGGCTTTAAACAGGCTTATACTTGAATTTAATTAAAAAAAAGACGTTATTTTATACTTTTAATTTTTAAAAATTATTTTAAAAATTTTAGTAAGACCCACAATGAGTCGGCCTATTGTAATCCCTAATAAAGAAAATAAAATCCACAATGAATTTAAAAACACCCAATAAGTTCTTCATTCTTGAGATCTAGCATCTACTATAAAATTAACATTTTTCAATAAATAAAAATGAAAATTTACATTCATTTAACAAATCATTGGCAATTAAGTATTATAAAGTTTAATTAGAAATATTTTTCTAGATTTTTTAACTTTAGCGGTGCTAAGTTAACAATTAATTACGGTTAAATTCTTTTTATCTTCTTTCGTTTCAATTACCATATTTTTATAAGGTTAATTATAAAAATTTTCAAATTTTAATTAATTTTGTAATCCTAACTTAAATTTTTACTTCAACTTTTAATTTTTTAGTAAAAATAGTTCAATATCAAACTCTCTTATACTATAGATGATGTAACAAATCATATTAAATTAATATTTTTATTACGTGATTACTATTTATGTACCGTATAAATTTACTGTTTAACAAATTAAAATATCAAAAATCTAATTATACATTTTATTTCATAAATAGAATTTTTAATACATCTAAAATTTAACATCGAACTATCAACGGATACAGAAATCATTACGCAGGTGAGACAGATGCAGGCAAATCTAAAACCAAGTTGATCCAGGAGTACTTTTCTTTTTGTTTCTCTACTATGCCTGAACCAGAGAATCATTTCCATACTTAATTACCACCTTAGGGGGCAAGGAAAACCTTATTTGTCTTACAGTGCAGTCTTTATTTGTACCTGTGACTGTCTATTTACTTGTATTGTAGAGATTTTCTATCTCCTTCTTGAACTTGTTTATAACTCTGTCCCTTCTAATTTTCATGGTTGGGGTCATCAAGCCACTTTCGATCTGGATAGAGTGGCAAAGAGTGAGCTCAAATACTTGAATGTTACTTAAAGAGAAA
The DNA here is from genome assembly GCA_027563575.1 of Erythroxylum pedicellare. NCBI lineage: Eukaryota > Viridiplantae > Streptophyta > Magnoliopsida > Malpighiales > Erythroxylaceae > Erythroxylum > Erythroxylum pedicellare. Next base: position 20,744,106 of record JAOQMP010000001.1, read on the forward strand.
AGCAGGCTTCAAATACTTACTGTGAAAGGTTCCTCCAGAACGAGAATTGGACCAATTTGAAACGAACAGCCTGACATCCTGCATGTAAAAGCATTGTCTTCACAGATGGTACTATGCTGCAGATTGTCGCACAATTTCTCTAAAGTTGAATTAGTTATTACTGTTTTTTTGGATAAAATCAAGTTTGGAGGATCCAAGTGCAACTTCACGATAAATAGTTGTGGCAGGTAAAAGTGAAAATAAGGTCAGGCCATCCTTGATTCTATCCAAGTTTTAACAGCATATACAGCAACAAAAAACGGGAGGAAAATTTAAGACCCTAAGGTTGGAGAAAGCTGTCACTCGGATTAAACTTTCTGTTATACATTTTCATGCACAAAGATTCAAATGTTTGGGCATTACCAGTGCCTCAAATCTTCGTGCAGCAAGTTGGTCATCTGTTGCCTGCTCAACTCAGCCGACTTTTTTGCTTTCAAGAGTACCTCTTCTTTGTTCGGAACAACTATAGCTCCAAGACGACGTTGATCCTTTATAAGGAAACAAAGTCATTAAGTAGAGAATCAAAATGTAATATAAAATTAAAAGGATAGAAATTTGAGGCCAAAGGTTGCCAAATTAAGCGTGCCTGGCCAATAACAACTATCTGTTGAATTAGGCTACTCTTCAAAGCTGCTTCTTCAAGCTCTGAGGGCTCAACGTTTTCACCTGTTTTCTCAGACAAACTTAAATTAATAAAAGATATGGGGCAAGTTAAGAGGAATTGTCACAGACTATCTCTGCAAATTGAGCTGAACTTGATATGACAAATAATTCTAGTTTTGGAAGATTTCAGAGTAAATATGTGGGTGAGAATCATCATTAACATAGCTAGCAAGTAAACTCAAACATTGCAAAGCAGGCACAAGGTTAAAACTCACTTCAACCAAGGTTCCAGCTACTTGGACATCCATAATGCAATTTTGATTTTGAATAGTATATAAAAGAATGGAGGTATAAGAGGCCTGACTAAATCCCACGAAAACCTACATGCTTCTAACATACCTGTGGAAAGAACAATAGTATCCTTGGCACGCCCTTCAAGAACAATGAACCCACCGCAAGAACGGCTTCTTCCTCTTGAATGTTGGGGAACTATCCAACCTATATCACCAGTGTTTAGCCAACCTTCTTCATCCAAGGCTTGCTTTGTTGCCAATTCATTCTGCCAACCACAGTCAAAAGTTCGTTACTAATAATCAATTCATCACTAACATTGTCAGGCAGCTACATGATTCACTGATTAAGATTGACTTCTGTACAGAAAGCTTTAGAAGCAAACTACCCAAGAAAACCAACAAAGTGCCTGGAGAAACTAATTTCACAGACAAATGCAGATAATCAGCAAACACCTAAGTTCAAATATATAATGCCAGCACATTTTCCACATTCAGGGGCATAATAAGAGGCTGGAGGGCAAAGAGTAAACTCAGCTTATTTAGTTAAAAAAAATCCAAATATGGAGAAAAAACAATGTAAAACCTTCAATATTTAAAATAGGAATTTCCAAAAAAATATATTTAAGAATAGGACAAAATGGCACTAAAGGTAACTTTTGATATATTAAGAATTGATAACAGTTCATTTTGTAGTTCCACATTTTTTAACCAGCGACTTCCTATCATTAGTTTATTTATAATTATATAGTTCAGATTGACACTAGCTCGACCTTAAGTTGACCCCTTGACCTTTCCCCTGCCCAAGTCAATAACTCAGGCCAAGTCTCAAAACATGAGTTTTAGTTTAAGAAAAAAGAAAAGAAAAGAAACAACAGCACATGTATTAAAACAGAATTAAAGCGACTAACACAACTGAAAAGAAATGGTCTGTAAAGGTCAAATCATTACCTTGTAGTAGCCTTTCATGACTTGTAGGCCCCTAACTTTTACAATCCCCTTTGAACCTAGTGAAACAGCTTCATTTGTTTCAGCATCTACAATTTTGAATTCTGTATGTGGAATAGGGGGTCCAATTGAGCCAAGAACCTTCAAATTTTAAAATATATTACATTATCAATTGACTTACCGGTCCATTCAGATATCTAACATGAAGAATAAATCCTTCAAAATAGATTAATAACAGAAAGAATTAAAATGTGTCAACTTCTGACGTTAGGATGATACACATGCATAGCACTTTAAAGGTTTTCTTAATCACCTAACGGATATAAGCAGTTGAAACCTCATGTATCCTCAACACAATGAAAGATAGATGGGACATGTTAAATAAGGAAACAAATTGACATTACAACAGAATAATGATATTTTACATTTTCAAGGGGTGCTCATAGGTAGGTTATGGATTATTAAAGTAAACATTCTGGAGAAAAGAGTGCCTGACTTACTCTAATATGAGTAAATGACTTTTGCAATCGAGAATTTCTGAAGTTATAATATAACTGGTGCATATCTTACATTGCAGGTCGGTCGTCGTGCAGCAGTAACTGGTGATGACTCCGTCATACCATAGCCATTTTGTACTGTAACCTCAATTGCCTGCACTCAGACGGTGCATAAATAAGAGAATAACATTTAACGTCTTATTTATCCAAGCAACTGAACCAGATTTCAACCTCAAAGAATTTATCCACATATGAAGGAAGACTACCGCCTCCACTAATGCCAGCCTGCAAGATACCATAGGCACATAAAAACTCTTAATTAGTAGGAAAGTACGAGTTCAAATCTAAATAAGGAGATGTAAAATGATTGAGATCTTCAATTCTAAATAAGGAGACGTAAAATGATTGAGATCTTATGATGGAAAAGATACCATGGCCTTTATAGAAAACTCAAAGAATAACTTTGGTTTCTTTTATTTTATTACTTTTGTAGTATGTTATTACATTTTGACTCACGAGCAGTTTGTTCCTCTTTTACTTTTGTTTTCCGAGAAGTTGCAGGATGGAGGTATTGCATATGAGTAGCAATTACAGGGCTTTGTGAATAAGGTCAAAACCAATGTATGAATCATTCACTTAAAAGATGTAAGTTACATTTTCAACACCTTATACGGACTTTCAAACTCAACAAATTGCTTTGCAAATGAAAAGGCATAAAGGATTTAAACTATTTTAACAACTTTTCGAGAGTGCAGGTTCCTTATACATGCAACATCTGAATTCTCACTCGCTAAAAAATCAAATGAACACCTTATCATAAAAAGCAGGCATTAACAAAGACCATCAAATAAAGTAACTGAGAACCTTTCTTATTCCAATAGCAGCGTGGATTTTGCTGTACACAAGCTTTTTAGCCAACAAGTGCATTGGCAATAATATTGCAGCAACAAATCTTGCACATAACCAATCCAACATTGCATAAAGATATGATGGTTGATTCTGGTTCTTGGTCAGATAAGTCCCCTGAATGGAGTTCAACACATGAGAAATTGGTCAATTCAACTTTAAGTTGATGAGCTCTTGGATCAGGAAAGCAAGTTACCCATCTGTTTGTAACCAAACTTTTATCACCATATTCAGTAAAAAAAAAAAAAAAAGGTGTTTCTGAGAATAACATAACAAAACAACCAATAGGATAGTAGACTCTCATATGTTTCGCTGAAATATTCTTGTTTCATATTTTGAAGACTTCAGATGCAAATAAGGCATGATCAAGCACATTAAAAGAGGTTAAAAAGAAGACAAGTTTGAGCTCAGACCTCGTAAATTCTCTTTGCCTCCATATATGCCAGGCTTATTCTGATGAACGTAAATGCCAGAAACTTTCGAAGGGTTGAGCTTGTAGAAATCTGCTTTTGTATCCCACTACATAGACATCACATACTATTGATCATGCATAGATATAATTCTTAGTTGTCATTGAATTTCAAGACATGAAAAGGAAATAGAAAAAAGAAAAGATATTAGAGATATACACCAGGCTCTCTAAGTAAACAAGAATGAGTAAACTTGATATCTAAGAAGACAGCAGAGTAATAGTACTTCGACTATCAGAAAGGTTACTCTTTGACTTAGTAGTGGAAAAACTATAGAGCTTCATGAAACAACAACAATGACTTTCCACCAGCCCCTGACAGATAAAGCAATGACACAAACAATCACATGTATTATGCTTTAGGATAGCATGTTCTTTAGTTTTAAAACAATTAAATACTGATTTCAGTGAGAGGAAAGATTCTGCTGAGTGCTGTTGTACCAAAAAGTGATGCAGAATAGCTTATATGGCAGGGTTTAAACAAAGAATCACCATTTCCAGTAGATGTTCAGGAAGTCATCTTCATTTATGATTCAAGTAGATGGAACACATAAACTTTCGGAAACAGAAACACAGTTGAGTTGATAAAGTCAACAGGCTATGACATACCTGTAGAGTGTCTCATATACCAAAGGAACAGAGATCATGTAGTGTGGTTGATAACGCCGCAAATCATCCTGTAGAAAAAGATTTGGAAAATCACATGGGCCAGTATAACAGCATGCGATGAAAGTCCTCAACCAAATAAGAAAACTTTGAATATGAAGTCAGTGGACAATTAAGAAGATCAGAAAGCTGTACCTTTAAGTTTTTCACAGTGGTGTACACTTGCTCAACTCCCAATGTAAATATGAAATATTCACAAGCTCGCTCATAAGCATGCCAAGGTGGAAGCATACTTAGAAATCTATCCCCAGGTTCAGCCGGTACAATTTCGTAAAAATTATTTATCTGAAAGAAGTAGAAGAAGAAAAATATAAAGAATGTATTTCCTAAGAAATAAGGAAATGATAATAAACAAAAATAAAGAAGCATTAAAAAGTTTAAACCAAAAGAGAACCTACAATTTCATTAAGAACCTAGATAAATGCAACCATTAGAAAAATCCTGAAGTTTATTCAAATTAAAGAGACCAAAGAATCAATTATATCCCAACTTTGAAGGGAAGGGCAAATTTCTAGAAGGAACTGATGTCCCTTGGAAAGTTGCTTAATGAAATAGAATGAAATACTGTGATCACAAAACAAATAGAAAGAAAGCTGCATAGATCTGTTCACAAGAACTCCAGAAGTCTATGCAATGAGATGCTTGTCATATGTTTTTGAAATACAATTAGCCTCAATTGTTTTGCTATCTCATTTCCCCTTTAGCAAGCCTTGATACATAATATTATAGCACAGAAGTTTACATCATCAGATAGTAATAAATAACAGTAAACAATACAGTTAGTTATGCCAAACTTTTTAAAAGATTGCCAACTCATAATGGAAAAAAATGGCTATAGAGCCAAAAAAGATACAAGCATATAGCATATGTTCCTGCTAAGTAGGTCAATAGAGACTTGCATCAAAAGCGTAACATCGGTGAAGTTTTTGTTTAGCTTATAAAACGACCATTTCCTTTTCATAGAAAAAGTGCTATATCAGGAGGTAAAGGAAAGAATACATAGTGAAACTTTACACAATTAGATGTTAAATCAGTTAAATATAATGCGTTACACTGATTTGTCAGAAGTGTTGATAAAACCACATGGCTGGTGATACAATTTCATTGAAATTTCCAAGTAAAAATTACTAGAAGAAGAAAAAAATAAACAAACCTGGTGCAACAGATTCTTATGTGTAAGCATAACACCTTTTGGATTTCCGGTGGTTCCACTAGTATAAACAAGTGTAGCAACATCGTTAGAGTTGATTGTTTGAAATACACAGTTTCTCCCTGTAATCATCAGAATTAGTCAAGTATGTGGAATAAGCTTCTGCAACATCAGCGGTAAGTTTGTGTGCTACTATTGTTCATCTTCAATCAGGGAAAGATACCAAATTTAGGCCATCAATTTTTTTGGTAACGTGCACCAAATTACTGATTTTCACAAATCTGTGGCCAGAAGATAAATAACCCAGAAATTCTTTTCTCTCAGAGAAATGAGACTTAAACTTAACTGTTATAAAGTATTTAGCATGAAGTTTCAAATTAATCTTAGCATTTATTGTCTAAGCTCATGCTACAGGGCCTGAGGAGTAAAACGTATTGATTTATAAAATAATGTGCAGGTCATCAAGAAATAGACTAAAGGGATCTCCCAGTAAGAACTGGCTCAGGAATCTAAGGAAATATATGATCAAAGTGATCACTTACTAGCATCATCAGAATCAAGCAAAGCACTACGGCTTTCCTGTCCCAACTCTATAATCTCCTCGTAAGTGAAAACAGGTATCTCCTTTTTATCAATTGTCAGGCATGATTTGTCTCCCCAAAGTAGAATGACAAATCTCAAAGTTGCATTGGAACAAAATATTTCTCCAATTCGATTGAATAATTCAGGATTGTCAACCGCAAGGGCAACACTGTGGCAACCAAAACATATCAGCAGCTTTGTTGATTGAGACAAAATCAAATGTCCATGTAATAAAGGGAGTCAAAGTTGTAGAAGCCTTATACCATCAAGTTAAAAGTGCTCTCATATCTATACAATTTCCAGCGAGTTTATATGTAATTCAGAAAAAATAAAAATAAATATGGTTTTAAATAGCAAGTCGTGGATGCCAGCATTGCCACTGCAACATTGGGGTAAAGACACATAATGCAAACATGACTGAAGAAATTGCAGTCCATAAACTATTACCAAAACCACAATTGAAGTAGCTGACACAACTCCACAATCTCCACTGTTTTTAGGTACTTTTTGAGCATCTTGGTTTTGTTCATTATTTTGATCGAAGTTTTATTTTCTGTAAAAGTAGCTCAAATTACTTTTACACTCTATGGCCAATCTCCCAGAAGTTTAACCCATTTCCCAGCAAATTCAGTCCCTAAAATCTAAGTTTAATGTTTCTTGGCCTGGTTTTATAACCCAGTAACAAAGTATTGAACTATATTTGGCATACAGCTTCAGTTTCAAGCAAACATTGAAACAATTAGATGTAAGAAATCAATTCTGTTTTGATCCTTGTGATATTAAAGGCACATTTTATAAGAGAACTTCTTTGCCCACCTCTCAGAGTGATTGTATATATCCAACAGCTCATTAACTGATGATCTTGATCCCCTGACAACATTAATTGCACCCATGGCCATCATACCTACAGGAAACAACACAAAAAAAGTAAATTTTATACTCAATACAGATGATATAGTTAGTCCCAATGGTATATCATGAACAAGGTAAATCAAGAATGTAAAAATGTCACCTAAGTTCAAGATTAGATGGAGAAAACAAAGAGAAGCCAACCATTTCCTCTTTCAAAGAGATGTGACTGTTTGAAAATATTTAAAGATATGGCTAAACCAAGTCCTCCAGTAATGATCGAAAATGATGAGATCAAGTTGAATTCAGGAAAAGGAGAACCAGAATCCCACAATCACAACCACACACATGAGCCCAAGGTTGGTAATATGATGTACAACATAAACTTTTACTGCTGAATTTTAAAGAATTTGACCTGCTATTTACCTTGATCTGCAACAAGCCATCTACATGAATTATCAGCAAAAAGTGCAAGTTTCTCGTCTGACTTTACTCCAATAACTCTCAGCCCTTCAGAAAAAGCTAAAATTTCCTGTTCCACCTACAATTTTCAAGAGGAAGGAAAAGGTTTAATTGGAAAATACAGAGAAAACTTGAAGCCAATTTACTATTCTGAATTAGGCAGCTATGCTAAATCTGGATTAAGAAATTACGTCATACGTCAATCTTAAGAGTAATTAGAAATATGCAAATTTTTTAAAGTTTGTCTTGAGAGCACTAAAGTCATATGTGGCCTTCTATATATCGTTTTTTTTTAATATAAGCCTTTAGAAATGGCACAACCAAAACATTCTCCCTTGATCCCATTGTGGTAATGTCATGAGTGAAAAGAAGTATTAACTGAGTTAGTATGGTGGCAACAGTGGCAGTAGAAATAAAACAGAAAAACGTGGCAACAGAAAAATGTGGCTGCAGCAAAACTGCATCCTAACAAAATGAGCAATGCAGTTGTTGGAGAGGCAATGGCGATCTATAATGACAATGCTAACATTTGTTACACAGATTTTTCTTATTTGTAATTACAATCCAATACAAAACAGTGCAGCAATAATACCTGACAGGAGCATGAAATGTGTCACTAGAATTACAGGAACCATGTAAAACAGTTAGGTACTGATAGCGTCCAAGTGTAAAATGATTAAGAGTAAATATCTATATCATTAAGATCCAAATTCTCCAACATGAAAAGTGAACACGCCCTATCAGCACTTATAAGGAAAAGAAAACAAGGTGCTGCACCACAGCTAACAGATTTCTTTATAAACTTCATAGCAACAACCAAATAAAGAAAGAAATTTAATGAGTAATGCCAAACATGTGAACCGGAAGTTACCTGTTTATAAGTCATATTGGTGGGTGGGTCATGATATGGATCCACTAGTGCAACCTGATCACCATATTTCTCTGCTGACGACCTCCAAATATCCGGAACTGTCCTCCATTCATCAGAAACTAGTGCCCCGTTGCTTGAAAGTAGTGCACTTTCTAGGTAAGGAGGGCACCGTCTTATACTGGTTTCCAATGCCTATGAAAGAAAAAATGAAAAAAGGACATTATACTACTCCCAGTCATGTATCTTGGATAAACATGTGAACATTAACACAAAAGCAAACGTGGAGGAGTTGGATGCCTTCCCACATTAAGAAAAAGCAATGGACAAGCATGCATGGCCCTTATGAAGTAAACTTTAGGAAAGATGAAAATTTTTGTTGTGTGATTTCACAATTTTGCTTTCAAAATATCAACCTACATCAAATATAGGACATTAATACGCCTTAAGTGGAAATTTGAGAGAACTCCAACGAACTAAAGATAAAAAGGCACATACATTCATAAACGCATTCACATTGTCTACTGATATTGAAACATGAAAAAACACATCTGGGACCAGCTTTCGTAATGGGTTTGTGCAAGCTAGATAAATGATGGATTGACACCTAGAAAGCCAACCGAATCGCTCATAACTTCATCTAATTATGCAGCACCTAAAACTGAAAGCAGCAAAAACCCCCTATGTCGCTATCGCAATAAATATAGAACGTGTAAAACTCAAACTTATTAATGTCTACACTGCTCGTGCTTTCTTTGGGGACCCTAGCAAGTTCTACGGTCCTATCCTAGACCTTCACCTTTCAAACAAACCTTTATTCAGCGCAACGTAAAACAAAAAAAGATTTAAAAAAATAAGGACAGAGGTTCCTCTGTTTTCATCAAAAATAGTAACTCATTCAACCAAAATTGTTCAATCAGATCATCAGCAACAGATGTGATTTCCAGAACTTGTCCAAACTATTAACAATCAAGAAAACTAGAGCACCGTCAATATAAATAAAAAATAAAAAAATCAATGAACTCAACAACGCAGAACCATCGCACAAAAGCATATTTCCACGCATAGCAACGTTACATTGACCAAGCAAGAACAAAGAGAGAAAAGAAATGGTAATTGAAGATAAACCTTGGATTCGCAACAAAGTCGCAAGCGGCCAACAGAAGAGAGACGCTGATAGTGTGCAGAGAAGACTGGACGGCGAGAGAAAGACGTTAAGTAAAGCGCACGTCTAGGGTCAAAAGTGCCCAACAGAAAGTGAGTCGTGGAAGAAGCAACAGCCATGCTATTGGCAGAAACTGGGCGTGGCTGATTCAGCAAAGCTGATCATAGATATAAAGAATGAAGCAAGCAAAAGAAGGTCTAGCGAGAGAGGAAGTGCAGAGAGGTCAAACAGAATGAATATACGAGTGATACAAAAGTAAATATGTAAGTTAATAGATTGGATTTTTGATCCTACCGTGGACGAGGGTGGGACCGGGAGCGAATAGGAAGACTACTTGTGAGTTATGTATGTTTTGT
>JAOQMP010000001.1:20772082-20783928 GCA_027563575.1 Erythroxylum pedicellare
TTGAGTCATCATCGGAGCTTGGAACTTCCTTCTCCACCTTGTTGATATCTTCAATAGTTTGATCTTCAACAAACATAGCATCACGACTCCTAATGAGTCTTTTCTGCACCGGATCATAAAACCTATAGCCAAATTAATCTTGACCATAGCCAATGAGTACACATTGTCATGTCTTGACATCAAGCTTTTTTCTTTCATCTTGATGAATATGGACTAAGGCCTCTGCAAATGATCATAGGAAACGTCCTTTTTTGACCACACCTTTTCTGGAACTTCATACTGGAGAGGAACACATGGTAAACGATTTAATGCATACACAGTTGCAAGTAATGCTTCACCCCAAAATGTCTTAGGCAACTTTGAATGTGAAAGTAGACATCCAACTCTTTCCATCAAAGTTCTGTTCATCCTCTTAGCTACACCAATCAATTGTGGTGTTTTTGGTGGTGTCATTTGATGTCGAATACCATTTTTTACGATAATAATCAAATAATTCGATGTACTCTTTTCCATTGTTTGTTCGAATGCACTTCAGCTTCTTCCCAGTTTGTCTCTCAACTGAGGTATGAAATTGTTTGAACAAATCAAGCACTTGATCTTTAGTCTTCAGAGTATAGGCCCACGTTTTCCTGGAATGATCATTAATAAAAGTCGCAAAGTATTGTATGTCACCAACTGACTTTGGCAATGGTCCCCACAAATCTGAGTGAATCAGATCTAAAACATTCTTTATTCTGGATAGAGGAGAACTCGGGAAAGAAACCCTATTTTATTTCCCTGCTAAACAATTTGTACATTTCTTCTGATGTATCTGGTTTAGACCAGATAGCATATTCCTTTTTACAAGCTAAGTTATCCCTTTCTCACCAATATGGTCTAGTATTTTATGCCACAAATCAACTGTATATCATTCACCACTGAATTGACAGCATAATTGTAGAGCTTTGCCTGCATCATATACAGTTTTAAGTGCTTCTGACCTCTGGCCACTACTAAGGAGCCCTTAATAAGCTCCCATTTTCCATTTCCAAAAGTATTTTGAAAACTTCATCATCTAGCCTGTTTATAGAAATCAAATTCAGATGCATATAAGGAATGTACCTGACATCTTTTAGCAACAATCTTGAACCATTTGCTGTCTCTAAAGAAACATCTCCTTTTCCAACAACATTTGACAGATTTCCATTTGTTATCTTAACAGGCCCAGGCATGTAAAATGAGAAAATTGTCTGTGAGATGTAATATGAATAGTAGCTCCACTGTCAATTATCCAACTTGTTTCTTGCGACACCAGGCCGACTATCCCTGTATCAATAACAAAGTTGAATACATCAACAATGTTACTTTGTTCATCATCACTGCTTTCTTCTTTCTTCACATCTTTGCCTTTTTGCTTTTCGAAAATACACTCACTGTGCCTAACAAGTGATATCAGAGTTGTGTTTTTACTGAAGGTATTTTTTTGAAAAGAAGCACATCACGGAGAAGACAAAATTCTAACAAATTTTTTGGCGTGATCTGTTCAAAAAGCTGACGTAAAACAACAAAGTTGATGAATAGTAATCTCAAGTTTTTCAATTTAAAATTTGCAAGGTGACGGCATTGTAGATGTCCTGTAATAGTAATTAGGTCCCGCAGTACTATTTTCAGTACTTTTCATAAGTTACTACTTACAGAGTCCCATGGTACCATTCCAATGGGGTCTAACGATACTATTCCAGTAAGCACTATTCACAAGTTACTATGTACTGGGTCATGTGGTAAAAGTTTAGAAGATATCTTTTCTGCCAAATTTTGACGTCCTGATTCCATCTTTGAGGTCAGTTTTATCAAATTTGACTTAATTTGGCAAATGGCGGTAAAGGCGAGCAAAATGATCAATTTAAATAGTATTAACTACCGTATATTGCAAACTAAAATGAAGGATCTCTTGATGATTACAAAAATGCATTTACTGATATTTTTGACAACTAAACCAAAGGAGATGTCCAACAAAGATTGGGAGTTTGAGCATGAATGAGCGTGTGATTATATTTGCCAGTTTGTCAATGATAATATGTATAATCACATTTGTAACGAGACTCATACAAAAATGCTATGGAATAAACTAGAGCAGTTGTATGTTTCAAATACCAACAACAACAAATTGTTTTATCTGAAAAAATTGATGAGGGTAAAATACCAGGAGGGTACTTTTATAGCTGATTATTTAAACAATATGGAAGGGATGGTTGATCAGTTATCAAATATGGGCATAAAGTTTGACGACGAGGGGATTGCTCTAATGGTGCTAGCTTCATTACTAGAGTCTGAGGAGACTTTGAAGGTGTCTTTGACAAATACTGCACCGAATGGCATATTAAATATGGAGTCTATTAAAAGCAGTATACTAAAAGAAGATGAGACTTAAATCACAATATGCAACCTCTTCATCACATTCAGATGTTTTGCTTATAGAAAATAGAGGAAGGAGTCAATCGAGAGATCTAAAGTCCAAAGACAAGAGTAGAGGAAAGTCAAATAGATGTGCAAATGTAGAACACAATTATTGCAAGAAGAAAGGTCACATCAAGAAATTTTGTTGAAAGTTGAAGAAGTGATGATGAACAAAGTAACATTGTTGATGTATTCAACCTTATCATTGATACAGAGATAGTCAGCCTGGTGTCACAAGAAACAAGTTGGATAGTTGACAGTGGAGCTACTGTTTATATTACATCTTATAGATAATTTTTCTCATCTTACACGTCTGGGAATTATGGCATTGTTAAGATGGAAAATGGAAATCTGTCAAATGTTGTTGGCAAAGAAGATGTTTCTTTAGAGACAACGAATGGTTTAAGATTGTTGCTAAAAGATGTCAGGTACATTCCTGATATGTTTCTAAACTTGATTTCTATAAATAGGCTACATGATGAAGGTTTCCGAAATACTTTTGGAAATGAAAAATGGAAGCTTACTAAAGGCTCCTTAGTAGTGGCCAGAGGTTAGAATTACTCAAGACTATATATGATGCACGAAAAGCTCTCCAATGATGTTGTCAATACAGTGGAGAATGATAATACAGTTGATTTATGGCATAAAATACTAGGCAATATTGGTGAGAAAAGGATGGCTTAGCTTGTAAAAAGGAATATGCTATATGGTCTAAACCAGATACATCAGAAGAAAAATGCAGATTGTCTAACAGGGAAACAAAACATGGTTTCTTTCCAGAGTTCTGCTCTATCCAGAATGAAGAATATTCTAAATCTGATTCACTCATATTTGTGCGGACCATTGCCAAAGTCACTTGGTAACGTACAGTATTTTGTAACTTTTATTGATGATCATTCCAGGAAAATGTGGGCCTATACTCTAAAGACTAAAGATTAAGTGCTAGATGTGTTCAAACAATTTCATGCCTCAGTTGAGAGACAAACTAGGAAGAAGCTAAAGTTTATCCAGACAGACAATTGCGGTGTTTTTGGTAGTGTCATTTGATGTCGAATACCATGTACCAAATAATAGGCACTCCAATGCGTGAGACAGCTGCATATTCAACATTCTTTACAAACATTGTATTTTTGCGTTCAACAAATTAAATGGTTCTTATCTATCCCTGTTTTTTATTGTGGGTTTTTATCTTCATTTTTTAAATGCTTCACTTCTATTTTTTCTTCAAGTTCAGTGTCCATTTTGCAATAATGCTTATAATAACTCAGAAATTATGCATTTAAAATAAATTATAAAATAAGGATCAAAATTTTGTGTTTTGAGTTAGATATATATTACAAACGTAGTATCGTGTTTAATGATGATAATGAGATCCTTCTACAGTACCAACCTAAGCACCACACGTTAATCACTTTCTTTATCATACTCAACTTCCAGCGTGTCCATGTATCTAAATGTTTTAAAATGCGATTGAAAAATTATATATTTATCGTTGAGATTACAATTTTATCATCTTAATCAAATAGATTGAGATATTCAAGTAGTAGATTAGGATGAGATAAAGAAGAAAAAAAGAAGGAACAATTGCTCCTTTATGTTTCTTTCTTTATGATAAAAGTGTGGGAATAATCATCATGAGTCTATGGTCACTTTGTGCTTGCTTTTTAGATACAAAATGATATAAGTTGGGTTCCTGCCGTTATTGTGTTTATTAATTAGATAACATAGCCATCCAGATGCATAGTGGGAAAGCGAGAGTACAGGAGATGCTAGAATGTTCTCAGTTACAAGTAATTATATCGTATCGCAAAATATGTTCTCTTAGAAGGCAGAAGCTTCGACCTAACAATCATGTACTCAAAGCAAAGCCCCTCCCTTTGTCAAAGTGCCATCTTGCTCTTCGTACTAATAAGTTGATGACAAGAGTCATGTGTACTAGATTTCCTCATAAATGTCAATCTCTATGATTTTATGGGGATTTTTTTATTATTGGTATATTCATGTGTTGTCCTAACATAGTCTAATGCTTTAAAACCTTCAATCTTTCTTAATAAATGATTCAACTTAATTTAAAGATATGCAAAATAATTAAAGTAATGAAAAATATAAACTTAGGCATTTCTCTCTAATTGTTAAAACCAAAAGATAGCAAAATATTAGGAGTAATAATCGTGTTAATAGCATCATTGTTTTGCTTCATACAACCTTCTATGTGTTTTTGCTTCATTTCTGTTTCATTAATAAACTTAACTTTTGGCCTGGAGCCATTGCGATACTAACACATGGCGTCGCTTGAGATGAGGTAGCACAATAGAGATGAGACCACTAAGTGGTGACGACATTTTTGACCTGTAAATGATCTCATTATAGGGCCTTCTGTAAAATCTCAAGAACGATAAGAAAGATTTGTGAGACTTGTCAGTTCTCTAGTCCTTTTTAAAAAACATGGTTGATGATTGAAGGAAAGAAGGTCATAGGGTGTGCAGTTGACTAATTTTAACAACCTCATTTGCAGTCACATGTTGTGGCATCGGAGTTGACGAAAACAGAGTTTTCTAGGTGGGTCTTATATAACCATTGATGCTTCCACGTTTCGCTTTAGCAATTGATGATGTGAAGGATATGGATGTCGCATTGAGTGGGGAGATACGTGTTGACCCCAAAGGAGACTTACTGGTGGGCTCTACTTTCGGAGTAGTAAGGTGGCTCAAGGTGAGGTGCCATAGTTTGAGCGAATCAAACTGTTGCAACACAGCGAATGAAAACCTTGAAGATGAGCATGAGTTAGTTTTGGTCATTGATTTAACCGATGACAAAGGCTCAAATCGGAGGGAAGAGACTCGTGGGTATCTTCCAAAATCACAGAATTCTAATGATTCTTCGAAGTCCAATGACGATATCACCATCGTGAGTGTGGATAGCTTAACAAATGGTTAGACACCCTACAATTGTCTACATTGCTTAATTGTTAAGCAAGCAAGATTTGACTTATGAGTTTGTTAGGGGCTCATTATAGAAAATTAACTAAAAAAGGTTTTTTTTTAAAAAGGGAACAAGAATACGTCAAGAGTAATAACCTCTTATTGGTCGAAGAAGTCAGAGAGTTGAGTACTTTTCACAAACATGTAGAAAACGAGACAACACACTAAAAGAGACAAGAATTAGGTAGATAATTTTGAATTTTACCTTCCATAGACAAGAGAATAGAGAAGATGGGTCAATTACAAAAGCTTTGTAAAACCTACACGGGTAGTACTCCGCCACAATTCTCAGAGTTGGCAAGAAAAGATTCAAAAATGTCAAAGCAGACTTGAAAAAGTCTGAGAAGATAAGATACATGGTGGAGTCATAAATTACGAAAAGAGGTCTTGATTCTTCATCGTGACCCGCTCCATAAGTGATTCTGCGAGCTTAGCAAAAAATTCATCCGCCATCAAGTTTTCTGTATTCCAAAACAAGAAACAGAAAATAGAAAGGAGACATTCTCAGCTAACGTTTGTTGTTCTTTTTTTTTTAATTGGTGGCTACTTTAACACTCAACCATTCGAACTGATAAAAAAAAGAAACATTCCTCATGTATAATGGGACAAAAAGGGAAATAAAAGATTATAAAAAAGAGAATACTGAGAAGTATTAGAAAAATAAAAATGAGAGGACTAAGAAGTAGTAGAAAAATAATATAGATTATTGTTACAATACCAATCACTATGCTGTCTCTCCAAGAAAGGCAAACCCTTAAACTCTTTGCAGCCTTCTTCATATTATCACCTTTAGCTCTAAAAAATCATCTAACATAAGCGTTGTTGCATAATATTTCCGATGATTAGGTAGAACATAATGTTAATGGCATTAGTTATTTCCTCCACTATTAATATAATCTTAAAGATAAAGACAATAGAAACATTACAAACTTGTATCTAAAATTGAACATTCTCGCTATAAATGAAACATTGGATCTTGACCCATGGAAGGAAACTAAGTATGAGCAGTAGGAATACACAAAAAATACCCCATTTTCTTGAACGAGAGAGGAGCTTGTTTCTTTAAAAGTTCGAGTACAACTTCAATGTTGTCAGTCCATTTTAGATGATCTTTGAGCCGAAGTTGTGTTTCTTTTTTGCCCATTTTATGAAACTAGGAGCAATATCAAGGGAAAGAAAGAAGGGACGATGTGTGTGTTAGAAAATAATGATTGTTAGGATATATTTTATATATCTTTTATTTAGTTTTGGCATTTTAATTGGACATATAGGATATAACTTGTAGGAATTCTACATTACATTGTAGTCTATTTTATTGTTGATATTGGAATTATCATATGGCTAGACACGTGAGTAAATTGGATGGAGTTAATGCTTGGAAAAACACAAAAGATAGTGGTTGTTGCATTTTTGTATTTCGGATGTTATTGTTGCAGTAAATTAAGGAAGTTGTTGACGTGGTGGTGTTATAATGGGACTCTTATTGGTTGATAGATTGCGTCCACGGTAGAATCTCTAAAAGTGTGTGTTGCTCACATCTTCTATCTATAGCAGAAGTCTATTGCTAACGTGTGTGTGCAGCAACTCAAGTGGCGTATATGAGACAGACTTTGTGGAGAGTTAGTTGTTTAATCAAACTGTGCTTTGGGTGTGATGGGTTGTTTGATCCACGGTGAAGTTCAATGGTGAGCAAGGGTTGGTGTTACAGACGTTTTGATTATTGAGTATATTGAAGTGAATCTTGTGTGTTCAAAAACTGTGGCTGAGAATGTATGTTGATGAAGCAGTGAATGTCATCTACGTGAAGTGGGCACTAGTTATAAATTGAAGAAACACTACAATATGTTTTTGTGTGAGGAAAGAAATAGCTATGGTGTAGAGATTCAGCTGGATTATTTCGAGAAGGTATTGATGCAAAAATCCAAATGCACAGTCTCATTGTCACACACAGTATTCCCATAAGGAATGTGAGGATGACATAAAGATGTATCCCTTGTGTTTATGGACTTTTTGGATGCTGATAAGAATGTAGTCACCAAAGTGGCCTTTCAAGTCAATATTCTAAATTGTTCTACTTGCATGTTGGGGGATGTCTCTGATTTTATGATTGGTTATTCTGCCCAAAGGTGTTGGCCTTACATAAAAATTTTAGAGGTGCATAATGGCATTAGATGGAGGAAAGTTATTGGTCAAGTGATCTATTCACCCAAAGGTGGTAGTGTCATGAGAGTTGATGGTTTGTACTCCGATTACTTTTATGTGTGGAAGTCTAATTG
The DNA here is from genome assembly GCA_027563575.1 of Erythroxylum pedicellare. Taxonomy (NCBI): domain Eukaryota; kingdom Viridiplantae; phylum Streptophyta; class Magnoliopsida; order Malpighiales; family Erythroxylaceae; genus Erythroxylum; species Erythroxylum pedicellare. Next base: position 20,779,776 of record JAOQMP010000001.1, read on the forward strand.
CATATATTATGTATTCAGCCCAAAGGTGCTTCATAATATGTGCAATTAGATTTTCAGTAAAGATACTATTTGAGTATTGATGTTATCCTGCAATAATGTTGATTTAAAAATTATCATCTTGAAGTCACTTTTTTAGCCAACTAAATCAGTGTCACCAATGAAACCCTTGCTGGTTTCAATTTAAAGAATTGGATGAAGGATGTTTTGAAGGTTATGGAGATAGCCGTAGTTGAAATGGCCATATGGACGGGTAAACTATCTCCAATTACATCCATGAGCTCGACAGCTCATAAAGCAGCTTATGAAACCTAGGATCGGTCTAACAGATTATATCTAACGACCATTAGGAAATCCAATCCTTACCATCTACAAAGTGGACTTCCAGACACAGATATAGCGAAGGAGTTTCTTGATAAAGTCTCTCAAAGGTACACAATCTCATCTGGTGTTGAGACAAGTGCCCCGATAAAAGTATTATTCTCCATGAAGTATACAGAAAAAAGGGGAGTAATGGAGTACATATCGAGAATAATTCATTTTCACAATAGGTCAAAATATTGAGACTTCAATGCTTTGATATCCCATTGTGTTGCTGAGGTGGAGAAACTTAAGTTGTTACTCTTATAGTACTCGAAGCAACTTGAGGGAAGACAAAGATGAAGGTCATTAAGTTCAAAGGTAGAAAGTTCAAATCTTCTCCACATACTGATGCTAGTCAAACTAGTTCAGGTAAAAGTCCTTAGGACATAAAGAAACCATTAGTATGAGGCTTAAAGGGAAGACTGTGACCATCAGGTCATTCTTTGGTTTGTCAATTATGAATCTAATTTGCAATATTCGTATTAATAGAAAGTGACTATTTAGTGGAACATTTGATCAGGGTGCTTCCACAATGTAGTAGTTCATATCTAGGATAAAACCAAATAAAGGGAAGAAGCAATTGATAGTTCACAGCAATAGAGAGGCGGAAGTAATACCTATAGGGGGTGTATGTACTGAACTTTATAGTAAGGTTCATTAGGTTTTACAAGACACATTTTATATGTGATCTTTTGATCAATTAAAGACACTGAAGGTTGACGTTTTGCATTTAATATTTATGTTGTACAGTTGCTGTTTAATGCAAAACATAAAGATACAACTTTCTTGTCTTATGGTTTGTATAGAATGTGTCTTACCCCAAATTACATATATACTTCTTTGTATCGTGCTAAATAAGGTATGAAGGACCTAATGAATGAGAAGTCATATATGATGTGACATAAAAGTTTAAGCTACATTTCCAGAGCTAGGATTGAGAGATTGATCAAGGAAAGCATTTTTCAATTTTAGATTAAAATAATCTGGAACTATGTTGACTAATGAAGTCAAATCATATGGGTAAGTTGACTAATGAAGTCAAATCATACTTCTAACTTGTTGAGTTTGATACATAAAGATTTCAATAGATCTTATACAATTGCATTGTGCAGTTATGAAAGTATTATGACATTTCATAGTGATTATTCCCATCAAAGTCATGTGTTATAGCTTAAAGTCTGAAAGTTGAGAACTGGTTGGGAAAATTAATCAAGATAGTCAAATTTGACCGTAGGGGAGAATATCATGGCAAACATAATGTTTCAGGACTTTAAAAGGTTCGTTTGCCAGATATATGGAGTCAGTTCAAATAGTGACTTAGTTTACAATGTCGAGTAGTTATGAGTAAAATGGTGTATTGCCGAAAGGCATAATTGCACCCTAAAGGACTTAAAGAAGTCAATGCAGAGTATGACTAATCTACCTATCTAGAAGTTGAAAAACTCAACCTTGTGCACATTCGTGTAAAGGACTACCATACTGAGATAGGATAATCCTTATAAATAAATATTGCATGCTCGTTCTCTTCATTGCTATTTAGTAAAATATCTCAACCACTTTAGGGCTACAGATTTCACTGTAGAGAAAGAGGGACCAAAATAGTGAAATTACAAACAGCTAAGTTTATAAAATACCACGTCTATGATGATGGTGAGCCCCTTGACCCTTCGAACGATAGCAGGGTCGATACTACAGTTGTCACGTACCCGCTACTTATACAGCTAGATCTAGTGGATCTAGATTTTTGTACCATACCTGTACAGGAACAGGAACTCATACCTGTATACACAGGAGTTCCTGAGGGTACAAGATCTAATATAGTTAAGTAAATCCCCTGGAGTGAGACGACTTGCTATTCCATTTGATTACATAGTCTATCAGGTGTACTGGACTATGTTATTAGACATATTGCATATCCAGTTACTTTTACAGAAACTGTTTCTAGACCCAATGCAGATGTATGGTGGGATGGGATGAATGATGAGATGCAAGCCATAAAGCATAGTAAGATCTGGGAACTAGTTTATTTGCATCAAGAATTGCTAGCTCGTCAATTGTAAATAAAGTTTTTTTGACCTAAAGGATTTCAGGTTGAAGTTCAATGGTTTATGGGCTCACTTAATTGCATAACGGTTCACTCAGGGAAAAGGTTGACTTTGTATTACCTTTTCTCTCGTATTCTCGTAAGATACATTTTGAGTGATAAAAGAAACTGTAGCTTATGATGATGTAAAGTTGCATAAGATGACTGTTAAAACCACCTTCCTGAATAAAGATCTTTATGAAGTGGTCTATATGGTACAATCTGTAGTGTCCCAGGATCTAGACAGTGCTGACACTTTTTGTGAGTTATTTAGATCAATATATGGTTTACAATAAACCTCCTAAAAGTGATACCTTGTATTTGATAAGGTTATGACCTCCATTGGCTTCATGGGAAATAAAAGCCAAAGGATGCTTGTACTATGAAGTTGAGGGGAGCAAAGTTATCTTCCTATTACTGTATGAGGATGATAAATTGCCCACCTCAAGTCACTTGACCATGTTGTATGAGGATAACCAACTTTTGGTCAAGAACCTTGACATAAAGGACATTAGTATAACATCTTCTGTCCTAGGTATTCGGATTCACCAGGACATATCTCAACACTCATTATATCTCTCAAACAATGCATGCATTGAGTATGTGTTACAAAGGTTTAATACAGTTGACAGTAAACCTGTCATAACGCCTGTCTCTGATAATGAGAGATAATATTTGGTACAATACCCAAAGAATAAAGTAAAGAGAGAGAGATTATGAGAAATATTCCGTATTCTAGTACGATGGATAGCTGATGTATGCTAAGCTATGTACTAGATAGGACATTGTATTCATTGTTTGACTGTTTGGTCAATATCTGGTTAATCCAATTATAGACTTTTGGAATGCAGTCTAGCGAGCGTTGAGATACTTGAAGGACTTAAGGATTATATGTTGACATATAGAAAAGTCAACAGACCAAACCTTGTAGGAAATTCAGATTTAAAGTCAGCTATGTGTTCGGATGATCAAAAGTTCACTTAAGGTTACGGTTCAAGTTTGCAGATGGTACAATGTCGTAAAAGTGTGTCATAGAGACACATATAACTTCCTCGACTAGACATGCAGAGTGCATGCTAAGGGGCTACTTCGCAGACAGTTTAGCTCAAAATTTTGATTTCTAAGTGTTCTGTAGTGCATTCAATGACTAGACCCATTTGGTTTTACTATGATATTCTTTTTACAGTGTTGTTTAATGACAACGAAGAATATCACAGGGTCATAGCAATTAAAGATCAATTATTTGGTCATAAGGATGTTGACACGAAAAAGTGACATTAAGGTTTGGAGCATTTAAGGGCTGAAGAAGTGTGAGTCGATCCTTTAACTAAAAGGCTTCATCCACTTACGTTTGTAACATAAATATACAGTATGGGTATTTTGATGTCCTTAGACACTGCTAGTTAGGGAATCGTTTTGTTTGCTCCATATACATTTGTACATTTTAAAGTATTATGATAGTATGATAGTTCATTGATAAAGATTATCATCGTTTATCCTCAGCATTACATATCATCATACATTGCGATAGTACGTATGAAATTATTAAGATTTGTGTCAATCTTAAGCATTTGAAGGTCATTAGGCATATATACAGATTGACCTTGTGTCTATGTCATCTAAACGCATACAATTTAGCATAGATATCTATAAAGTTTGACATGACATAGGGGGATATAAGTTTTTAATCCCATAAAGGTTCTCTAATGC
>JAOQMP010000001.1:20796102-20824038 GCA_027563575.1 Erythroxylum pedicellare
GGGGGAGGAGTTATTTTATAACTTCAAAAACTCCTCTCATCTTCATCTCTTCCCAATATGGGATTGAAATTATGCCATCAAAGTCAAAAAAAATAACAAATAACCACCAAAGTCAAAAATATACAACACTAACAACCAACAAAACTACATAATTAAGCGAGGGAAAGAAATCCTTGCTATATCCTCGAGGATATGTATATATATTGGATTGCAAGTGGCATTTGGTATTGTTGTCTTTGCCTCATTGCCTGTTACCTTTTATGGAAATTGTTTCAAAGAACAACAACAAAATAGAAGCAGATTTGATGGAACTACTGTGACAGTTAGGGACTGAATACGGAGGCAATGGAGTCAATATTCCTAGAGTCGCAAGTAGCAAGGGGACGATATTGTTTATTATCCATTTATATACATTACAACATGAAGGATTTCCTTTTCTTTTGGAGATTACATACATTGATTGAGTCGATGGATAGACAGCCGTTCAAATTTGTCTGGCATGCAAAGGAATACCCTTCACCTACTCACAAATGGTTAGAAAGAAGATAATGGTTGTCTTTACTGTTGATTAACATGTTATAATCTGTGCCTTTTTAGTCCACTTTTTTTACCTAGTCAATAACAAATTAAGTAGTGGGTCATTACTTCTTCTTTTTTCTGTTTTAGAATTATATAAATAATTGTACTAGTTTGTCTTTTACAATTCCAATTAAAATCAGAACTATTTTTCTAAGCCTCTGTATTACGTTTTCTTCAATTCAAATTCCTCTTCAAATTAAATTCCAACAAAATCTTTGATATCAGAGCCTTCCAGGTTCGATTATTTGGGAAATCGAATAAAACCCATGGCAGCTAGTGGTTCTTCAATGGCATCATAGCCTATGATTCCAACTTTCAGCAGCGAAAAGTATGAATTTTGGAGTGTGCATGAAGACACTCTCCAAGTCATATGGGTTATGGGATTTGGTTGAAAATGGGTTTATTGAAGATGATGATGAGCAAGGATTGGAGGAGATCAAGCAAAAGGATTCAAAAGCTCTCTTCTTCATTCAAACAGTAATGCATGACTCAATTTTTTCCAGAATCGTAGCAGCGGATACTTCAAATCAGGCATGGGAGACTCTTAGAAGGAGTATAAAGGGTCAGCAAAGGTAATGACATTGAAACTTCAAACACTTCATCGTGAATTTGAAAATTTACGAATGAAGGATACTAAATCTCTGCAAGATTATCTATTTAGAGTTTCAATTCTTGTTAATAAAATGAAATCATATGGTGATAGCATTGATAATGAAGTTGTTGTTTCAAAAGTCTTAACGAGTCTCAGTTCGAAATTTAATTATGTGGTACCTGAAATTAAAGAATCTCACAACTTATTTTTGTTCTCTTTTGATGAGTTAATGAGTTCTTTACTAGCTCATGAAGACAGATTAAATGTCTCGGAAGAATGCATAACACAAAAAGCATTTCAAGTGAAGGGTGAATATGAAAAGTCTATTGACAACAGTAATGGTAGAGGTGGTCTTCGTGGTGGCCGTGGACGTGGTAGAGGTAGAGGTAGAGGCCAGTCAAGTGATCGGCAATTTAAAAGCTCTATCCAATGTCAGTATTACAGCAAATACGGTCACATAGAAGCTAATTGTTGGGGTAAATAGAAAGATCTGCAGAACCAAGCAAATTTTACAGAAAAATCTGTTGAAGAAGGAAGGTCATTCATGGCCCATTCTCCTATTAATATGTCTAATGATATTTGGTTTATTGATAGTGGGTGTTCTAACCATATGTGTGGCACAAAGTCTATGTTTAAAGAGATTGATGATTTGAGAAAGACGGAAATTCGAGTAAGTGATGACAAACAAATACAAGTTGAAGGCATAGGTATTGTATCAATCAATACCTTACAGGGTAATGTCAAACTTCTCTTTGATGTTCAGTACGTTCCTTGTTTGGCTCATAATCTGCTTAGCATTGGGCAGTTGATGACTAGTGGGTACTCAGTTTTGTTTGATGATGAATCTTATGTTATTCATTATAAAAAGTTTGGTAACAAAATTGTTGGTGTTCAAATGTCTCAAAATAAAATGTTTCCTCTTGATGTTTCGAATGTTGGAAATTGTGCTTTGGTTGCTAAAGGAAGTGTTCACACTAATTTGTGGCATTTACGATATGGTGATTTGAATTTGAATGGTTTGAAATCATTGGAATCTAGGAGTATGGTTGTTGGGTTATCGAAAATTGATGCTATTGATTTTTGTGAAGAGTGTGTTTATGGTAAGCAAAGTAGACATTCATTTCCTGTTGGTCACTTATGGCGTGCTGCTACTTATCTTGAATTCATTCATGTTGAATTGTGTGGTCCTATCAGTATGGAGTCTTTAGGTAGGTGTCAATATTTTTTGCTATTCACTGATGACTATAGTCGTATGAGTTGGGTAATTTCTTGAAATATAAATCTGAAATATTTGAGAATTTTAAGAAATTTAAGTGTTTTGTGGAGAAGCAAAGTAGCTGTGAGATTAAAACTCTTCGAACCGATAGAGGAGATGAGTTTACATCTGTAGAATTCAGGTGTTTTTGTGAAGAAAATGGCATCCACAGAGAGCTTATTGCACCTTATACACCAGAACAAAATGGTGTAGCGAAAAGGAAAAATCACACAATTATTGAAATGGGTGGAAGCATAATGAAAGCTAAAGGCATTCTGCAGAATTTTTGGGCTGAATCAGTTGTTACAACAGTCTATCTCTTGAATGTTTCACCTACAAAGGCAGTCTACAATCAAACACCATATGAAGTATGGAAAGGTAACAAACCCAAGATAAGTCACTTACGTGTTTTTGGATGTGTAGCTTATGCTTTGTTGAATTCTCATACACGCCAAAAGCTTGATGATAGATATAAGAAATGCATCTTTATTGGGTATAGTACACAATCTAAAGCCTATAAGTTATATAATCCTGTAAGCGATAAAGTCTTGATTAGTCGGAATGTTGTGTTCAATGAAAATGCAAGTTGGGATTTCAATTCTGATAACAAAGCCTCAAGGCCTTAATTACCACTTAGTGTTGAGGATTTTATCGATGTGCTTACTGTTGTTCCAAATTTAGCATATGCTGCTCATACTTCCAGCAATAAATATTTCTCCTCATTGAGCTTGACACCATCAAGTTCGTTTAGCGAGATTCCACCAAGAAAATTCAGGTCATTTGGTGATATTTATGTATGTTCTTTATATGCATCAGATCCTATTTATTTTGATGAAGCAGCAGAAAAAGAAGAATGGCAGCATGCTATGATAGACAAGATAAAGTCAGTTGAAAAAAATCAGACTTGGGAGCTTGTAGATTTGCCGGTTGACAAAGCCTCCATTGGTCTCAAATGGGTGCTTCGAACAAAGTACAATGTTGATGGGAGTATACAAAAGCATAAGGCAAGGCTAGTAGCAAAAGGCTATGCACAACAGCAAGGTATAAACTTCGATGAAACCTTTTCTCCTGTAGCTCGTTTTGAAACAGTGAGAATGTTATTGTCCTTAGTTGCTCAATTGAATTGTAATGTTTATCAATTTGATGTTAAATCAGCATTTTTGAATGGAGAATTAAAGGATGAGGTTTTATGTTTCTCAACCTGAAGGTTTTGTTGTTGATGGAAAAAAAGATAAAGTCTATAGGTTAAAAAAGGCTTTGTACGGTCTTAAGCAAGCTCCTTGCGTGTGGTATAATAAAATTGATTCCTATTTTCTAAAAAATGGGTTTGTAAGGAGTGAAAATGAACCTACGTTGTACTTGAAGAAGCAAAAGAGTGAATTTTTGGTGTTGTGTCTTTATGTGGATGACATGATTTATATGAGGTCTAGTGAGACTTTGGTTGCTGAATTTAAGTCATGCATGATTAAGTAGTTTGAAATGTCAGACTTGGGTTCTTTGTAATATTTTCTTGGACTTGAAGTGAAACAGGTTGCAGATGGGATTTTTGTCTCGCAACAAAAGTGTGCGTCAGATCTCTTAAAGAAGTTCAAAATGGGAAATTGCAAAGTTGATTTTACACCAATGAATACGAATGAGAAGTTGGAACGAGATGATGGAATGGGCAAAGCTGTTTGATTGGTGGCTTAAATTACACACTCGTCCTGAAATTATGTATTTTGTAAGTGTATTGTCTAGGTATATGTATAATCTTAGCAAGCAACATCTTGGAATAGCAAAGAAGGTACTACGTTATAACTATGGCCTTTGGTACTCAAAGGTATCAGCTTTCAAATTATTTGGATTCATTGATAGCGATTGGACATGATGTTTATATAATCAAAAATGTACTTTAAGGAGTGTATTTTTTCTTGGATCTGGAGCTATTTCGTGGAGTTAAACAAAACAGGATGTTGTAGCCTTATCATCCTCTAAAACCGAGTAGGTTGTTGTTACGACTGGTTATCAGGCAGTTTGGTTAAGAAGATTACTTGCAGATCTTCAACAAGTACAACAAACATCTACCAAACTCTATTGTGACAACAAGGTAGCCATGACGATGACAAAAAATCCAACGTTTCATAATATAACAAAGCACATTGACATTTGTCATTATTTCATTCGAAACTGTGTAACAAAAGGTGATGTTGTTTTGAAGTTCTGTGATACAAATGAACAAGTTGCAGATATCCTTTCCAAATCACTTTCTCAAGTGAAACATGACTATTTTTGACAACAACTTGGAGTCTGCCGTTTTGAATTAAGGGGGTGTGTTGATTGATTCAAAATCATGTTGTTATGATTTACACCTTTTTAATCCGCTTTTTTACTTAGTTAATAACAAATTAAGTAGTGAGGTCAATTAGTGAGTCATTATTTCCTATTTTTCTATTTTAGAATTATATAAATAATTGTACAGGTTTATCTTTTACTATTGCAATTGCAATTAGAACCATTTTTCTAAGCCTCTGAATTACGTTTCCTTCAATTCAAATTCTTTTTCAAAATTAAATTCTTAACACCTAAGTTGCGTTAACCTCGTTACTTCTTTAAGGTGAGCGTTTAAGGTGAGATTTTGGCTGGATCAATTGGGCAAAATTGATAGTATTTGATTAAGAGTTGGATAACCTCGAGATTAACCCTGTAACAAACACTGTCATATGTAAAGAAAAAGCATAAGAGACAACGTGGGCACTGAAAGGCGCGAATACTGTTCCCGCCCCACAATCCCGCCAAAATACCTCATTTCCTTTGTTACTTTCCCGCCATCACAACACTTCCTTCAATATCCACTAACCCTTTTTTGCTTTGCAAACAAACTCTACAGCAAATACTCTCTATAGGCCGCCATGGAAAAACCTTCGAAGCTTATTACTAAGAAGCGGAAGAGGCCATCTTCCGAACCCTATCGGATCTTCACTCGCAGCCAAGCTCAGATCTATCAACACCGCAACCGATCCGGCCGAGCTCGGGTTGATTCATTTCCCTATCGCCGGTCAAACCAAGTTGGGATCTTTTCCAAGTCCCAGTTCCTATCCCTGGACAAGAGCCCCATAAGAAGTCAAAATTTTGGCGACAAACATGACTGGTCTCGCACTCCCATCAAAGATCTCCGTACTCGACGGGTATTTTCTCCTGCTTCCATTACAGAGCAGTGTGGATATGGAGAAGGGATTAAGGAGTATACGAAAACAATTAAAGAAGGGTCCAAAGGCATTGTCTTCATGGGAAATTGTTTGGACAATATAGATATTAAGAAAAACAGCGATTCGGTGAATGTGGGAGAACAGAAGACTAGAACGAATGATGCAAAAGAAGAAGAGAGCGTACAGGCCACACCACCAGATGCTGACATCTTTGGCTGCCACTACGACTATAAAGTTGTGCTCCTTTCTCAGCCATTGATGGGTGGACATAGGGAGAGTGAAGGTTTTCAAGAGAAGAATATGAACAATGCTTCTACGTCTAGATCGGTAAGTTTTTATTATCAGGTTTACATCAAATGAAGAGAAACTAGCATGCCGTTATTGTAATGGTTTTTTTAATTTGCTGGGCGTCGGTAAGTGGTATTTATTGATGTTGCTGGTTGTATATGGGTTTCTGAAATAGGTTCACAGGACGCGTGCTGGAGTTAAGGTATTCAGAGCTCCAGGATCCTTCGGTTATCGAAGGTTGCTTCCATACTTGATGGACATCACCAAAGATAATTTATGTAAGTTCTTCTCGAGTTGTCTCTGTTGTTTATGATTTCTTTTTCCTTAAATTGGTAATAAGTGAAAAAATTGGTAATAAGTGAAACTTTAAATCACTGAAATTGGCCATGGCTTCTATTCGCAGCTGCTTTGGGAAAGGTCGACTGTCCAAAGATTGAAAGCCAGCTGGCACCTATGGATAGAACCAAGAGGGATATTACTGTCATAGAGGATCAATCTGTTGATTCAGGAGTTCCATCACAGGATAAAGTTACTACTGCTGATAGTAATAATTTGGATTCAACACCTATTGTTAGGAGCGCTGAGTCTTCAAAGCAATTTGATCCTTTCACGAGGGCTTCCTTACCCAGCTCGTTGTTTGACGAATGTCATCCCAAGTCACTTGTGAAGGAAGAGGTCGAGGCTGTAGGGGCAGGGGATTCTTGCGAAGATAAGGGCTTGATTAATTCAGACACTTACTTGCCTTCACGTATGATTGACACTCCTCTTATTGAAAACTCTGGTGACCAAAGACCTGTTGGTAGAGTGAAAGGAGGAAATGATCTTCTAGATGCTATTGATACTAACCGTGAGATATCCTTGATTGAAGAGAATCGCGCATCAGCAGTTGATGAGACATCCTTGATTGTAGAGAATCACTCATCAGAAGTTGATGGTGTTTGTCAAGATTGTGGTGCTTTAAAACTGAACGAGGCAGGTTGTAGCAAAGAATTCGATCTAGACCAGTCAAATCAATCAAACTTTGATTTTAATGCAGAAGGAAATAGCGAAACAAGTGATGGAGGTTTCAGCAAAGAGCTTGGCATAGATCGGACGAATCAGTTGGGCGTTAATTTGCCTGATACAGAAGAAAAGGGCAAACTAAGTGACACTGGTAAAAAAGATGATGATAACAGTAGTGTCATGTCTGATGAGCTTGATTATTCAAACAATGAATCAGTCCGCCTGACAGGGTCAGATGGCAACAATTTTAGCAAAACAGAGAAGTTTGAAAATGTGGCTAACAGGGTCAATTCCGTCTTCCAAAGTACTGATCAAGTTCTTGGGAAGCCATTTCTTGGTAGTGGACCTAGATACAACCACTGCGCACAAGATAAAAGGGTGGATTGCAATTCGAGAAGCAAATTAGTAAGTCAATACCAACACCTTCTTATGGCTTATCTGGGAAATTTCACTCCCTTAGGTAGATGATGATTGAACTTAAAGTATGCGAAGTTAGCTTGATTGAACACTATTCTTGTTATTTGCTTATTCGAGATTTTTGCTTATGAAAGTCGGGTTTCATTATGGAATAGGGTCTAAATCCGTGCTCAAGACTGAGGCGATTTAAAACTCCTGGATCATTGAGCTACCGTAGATTGCTTCCCTATTTGATAAACATAAGTCAAGATCTATCTGGTAACTCACCCACCTAGCTTTACATTATTTTAGATACCACCATTTGTTAAGAGCTATTACTGCCTTAGACCTCAAGTTAAAATCTAGATGTACTTAAAATTTGCAGGCGCTTCTGGAAATATGCATTGCACTAAACTCGACAAAGGCTCTGAAGATCTAATTTCGTCATCTAACTTTGACCTTCATAAAGCTCTTGAAGAGACGTGTAACAACACTACTAATCAGAAGAAATCAGAGAGATTTTTGGAGAACTTGAATGCTTTTTCTGTTTTAAGGCGAAAGGATGAGCAATTCAAACAACTTCTGCAACTTCCTGGTTTTCATGGAATTACTGCTGATAGTTCTCCTAAAAGTATTCTGAGAAGGAATCCAAGAGGTTGCAGAGGAAGTTGTTGTTGTTTGAATTGCACATCCTTTCGTCTTAATGCAGAGAAAGCATTTGACTTCTCTAAAAATCTAATGCTAGATGCTGAAGAAGTGGCCTTTGATTTAATCAAAGAAAACTCTGACCTATGTGATATGCTGGAGAAATCTGCCGTTAGTTCTGATCTTAATCCCGATGTCCGCATCAATCAGGTGAATTCTGCAGGAACATACTTAATTTCTCTCCTCCAATTCAGCTGGTTGACTACCCTGTTGTAGACTATCCTGCTAAAAGTTCTCTTTTCAACCGTACCTTGACCTATGTATTTGACAAGATTACCAATATCAGAACCTTTTATAATGCAGGTGAAAGAAGCATGCAGGAAGGCATCTGAAGCAGCAGAATTGGCAAGGACCCGCCTTGAGCAGATGAATTACGATCTCAGCATTCACTGCAGAATCACAGTATGTTGGACTCAAGCGTTTACAATATCATTTCTACTCTTATTTTCTGCACAACTGTACTGCAGAGATGTTTGCTGAATGTACTTTATTTTACTTACCTGCAGTGTGGGCAGCGACCTAGGGTCAGGTTTTCCCAAAATATTGAAAAAAGAATCATTCCATAGACCAAGCCAAATTATCACCAGCCAGTGTGCCCACAAATTAGCTCACGATGCTCTTGGCTTGACAAGTGTATAATCTTGTGGAGCTCTTCAAGTATGCTACAAGTTGTTTCTAATTAAGTGCTTCATAATCACAGTCCCAATACTGTTAGTAGTGTTTTATACATGATTGGAGAGTATTGTTTGTATTATATTCAAAAATGTGAGTCGTTTAAGCTTGAGTGGATTCGCAAGTTCGGACATGTACTGGGAAAAAGTAGTGAAAACAAACACTTGAGTCGTGGTTTAGATTTGAGGAAGTTGAATATATATCCACGGGAACATCTCACTTCAATTTGAAAGTCGGCAAAAGGTGTGCAATAGATAACATACTAAAAGTATTCTCAAGTACTCTTGCATTAACTGAAAAAGAAACAACTTGCTGAAGATACCTTATGCATACTTCATCACAAAAACAAAATTTATCTGTATTCTGCTATATGTATGGCGAAAGATATCTTAACGCTAACACACGGCAATCAAAATAGCCACCGACTCAATGAAGGTGTAAAACTACGCTAGCATTGCAAACTTCAAAAGGACCTCACTCAAGGGCCCAAGAGCTAAGGGATGCATTCACTAACAGGAACAATTTCTTCAAAATACAGCCAAGTTGGATTAATGCAGGATGAAAATGCCATATAACAGCATAGATGTAGAAGGTACAAAATGGCTATCTAACACATTTCTGTCATCATCTCACAGACAACCTCAATAGATGCTATATGTCAAATGCCGAATCGGTTCTAATCTACTTCTTTATGAATGACATGAAAAAGCCCATGCATACAGTTCGTCACATTACAAGTTCTCAAGATGATTTCTCAATAGATTCAAATGACAGAATGGAATCAAGCCAAGTGAATAGAAATATCTAAAATGAGTTTACAAACTCAATTTGCGAGAGAAGTAATGAATTTCGCAGATTGCGATTCGTTTTGATTTTTTACTTATTATTTTTTAAATGCTAAAGTTATCAGAAATGCAATACAATTCTGCACTTAGACCCTAATTCTGTACATAAAACATCAAGAAATACAATAGCCCTTCTTTTAAATTATATGGTATCATAGCAAGGTTCTGTCCAGTGAATTTAACTATTGTTGTCTGTCTCAGTTTCGCCATTAAGCAGAAGAGAAATCGTTATATTTTTTGGTGACTGACCTCATCACTGGCAACAGTAGAGATGTTAATCGCCGGTGAGTCACCCCCAGAAGTCCGACCCTTAGAAGATTTGTGCGTGAATCCCATGCATCGATGACAGATTTTGCTCCCCAATCACTACTAAAAATGTTGCAGTTATCTTTATATATAATTCCACTTAATCCTTATATCTCTTTCCGACTTGAGATTACTTTACTTTGAATTTTCAATATTTCTACTTCACAGGCATATTCTAAAATTCTAACAAAAGTAACTGGAGGTTAAAGCAACGAGGGGTTTGTTCAAATATCAAGCTGTTACCACGAAAAGTAGGTTTTGAAATTACTGTAGCTAAAGCCAGAGTAATTATAAGCAGATAGACAATTGAGAAGAGGTTCTGAAAAATACTTCTAATCATGAATTCCAACAAAGGAGAATTACAACAAATGTAGCATTAGCATCAAGCTAAACAACATGAAGGACTCTTTTCTGAACAAAAGTGAACAGAGATCGACTACTAAAGTCAAACCTTGTAATTTTCAATTACAAAAGAACAGACATGGTCGGTAGCGTTCTAAAACCCATAAGCAACACCACCACCACCAACAACGGCAGTACAAAGAGGATGATAAACTGTACAAGCATTGCACATACACCACACCAATAACTGCAATTTCTTCGGCTTGATTGCAGCCAGTTCCATAAGAACTGTTTATTGAACTTATCCAGCTTCTCATCATCAAAGGGACAACAACAATAACAACAATATTGGTAAGCACAAAGAGGATATACTGTACCAATACCTGCAATTACTTCATCTTGATTGCTGCAAGTCCCATAAGATTTGTTCATCAAACTTACTCAGCTTCTCATCATCAAGGCGCTTCCAAGTCCTGATCCTCTCCACTCCCATCCATGAATTCTCACGCTTTCCAAGCTCTGCTAAAATGATTCTTGCTCTCCTTGACCACCCAGCCCTTCCATACCCATGGTATCCAAAGCCTCCACCATAGCAAAACCATATACCATCCAAGTTCCCACAGAAGTCATTAGAGTGATCATGGCCCATAAATACAGCCTTCACATCTCCCATGGATACGAAGGTCTGTAAGACTCCAGAGTTAATAGATGAACAAGCCACAGCTTCCCGAAACTGGCCTATAATCTTTTTGTTGTAGAGTAGTCGAATTTCTGGTATTGGGATATGGAAAAAGGCCAGTGAAGGAGCGAACATTTCCGGTGAAGACCCTTCAAAGTGATTAAGCACCTGGTTTTTGCCCTGTTAGTTTGTGACCTGCAAAATGTTAATGGAATCTGAATCTAGAAGACATCCCATATGGGAAATGAATAACCTATAATTAGTAAGACATCATAAGAGATTGCTTAATGCAAACTGTAGGTTCTGCATTCTCACAAAAAGATACAAGAATAACCTTGGCATAGCAAAAAGGGAGAAAACAATTTGGTTAGACAAATAAAGGCAGGAAGAACAACCCCTCCTCCCTACTTCCTTTTTTATCTTAAACGAGCGTTCTCTTGTCAAGGCAGGTATATTAGTTGGAAATGAATTAGATTTAGCAAAACATGCAGTTGTATGAAAATGAGATTCATAAACATTAGTTAATACCTGGAATCCTTTAGAAACACCACGAAGCCAATGCAGTTGAGATTCTTTAATATACCCATAAGTTTGTACACCTTGAATAACCTCCCTGTCTCCACTGTCAAGGAAATAAAGATTGAGGATACTGCTGTTCGCCAAATACGAACCTGGAGCACCATAAACTCTGAGATTATAGTTTCCAAAGCCATCAATATCTCTTATCATGTGTTCTCTGGCCTCACTTGAGGCATCTTCAGTAGATGGATAGGTTTGTGATAATGAATAATCCATCAAGGATATGAAAGACATCAATTCTTCACGAGTCATGGTAGATTCTTGGTCATGATTTCCTAAGACTGCAGCCCATGGAACTCCAGATTCCATTGCTGGACCAAAGGCACGAATTAAAGATTCGGCAGCATCGCCAGTGCTCGTTCCAAAAATATTATCTCCTAGTTAAAAGAACCACCAATTAGTCAAAACGAGAGAGAGAGAGAGAGAGAGAGATCGAGGAAGGGGGTGAGGGGTAGGGTAAACAGGAAATTCCTCCCTTCACTGTGATTTTCTGTTTCAGTTGAAATAAAAGGTCAACATTAGGCCTACTAACTTAACTAGGTTATCTAAGAGATCAGGAAAGAATGGAGTCAGGAAATGTAGAGAAATATGATTCTTCGTAGAAGAAGCTGCAATTCATCATACATGGAGGTATTGCTATGTCATATCCAAAGAAGGCAACATTTTCCTAGTACACTAAAGTGTTAATTAAGAAAATGCATCGCTTTCACAGCTGTCTACTAAAACAACAATCCCAAATGAGAGGTACAAGGAACCCTTCAAAAGAACTAATATAAAATGCAGGTCATTTATGAGCTAGTTTTATGCAAGTCCAGTGCAGTGTTAATTTTTCACTCAAGACACAAGAAGGGTGTTGTTTCCAACTCTGTATATCAGAACATAAACTTAGATTGAGTCATCACTGTATCATATCTTGCACAGAGAGCCCAAAAACGAAATTTATATGCTATCGATTGAAAGAGAGAAATAAAGAAAGAAATGAAAAGGGACACCTGTAAAAGCAATAAAATCAGGTTTCTCATGCTGGATAATCCTTTTAAGAAAACGAGTGGTGTTGAGATCGGAGCAGAAATCAAACTCCGAATCCAAAACGTCTCTGCACCGAGTCACCAACCCGGTTCCATAATGCATGTCAGCAACCTGTAGAAGCAAAAAGACAACCGCTTTCGAACCCAAAACGCAAACAACTCCGACAACATAAAACGAATAATACAAGGATCTTGTCAAAGCAAAAACATTCGAAGATTTCAATGTCTACTTAAACAACCAACTCCAAGTAGTGACCTGAAGGATTTTGAAGGTGCCATCAGAGCGGAAACGAAGTGGGAGATCTGGAGACGATCTCTTGACACGAAGCTCGTGGTGTCCAACCAGCAAGTTGGATGCGATCTGGTTGTGAAAAATGAAGAGAACAGAGAGAATTAAAGTGAGGTAGAGCAGAGAGTGTCCCCAATTCCATTTGACTGTAACAGACTCCATTTGCTTTTAGTCAACGTCAATCGGAGTATTTAAAACCTTTGGTTACAGAACGAGACACGTCGGGTGCGAAAGTTTTAAGGGTTCGGGTTGTTCATTAATTGGATCTGTCGGTCGGGTCCGACTTCTATCATTATCATAAAAAGTAAATAATTTCAACGTCGTCATTAAATTTTGTTTAAATATTATTTTATAAACAAATATAAATATATAAATAAATATTAAAGATTTAATTAAAATTGACTAAAATGATAAATTCATAATTATTAAATGAACAGTATTTTTATATCCCTTTTAAGACAATACTTTTATACTTTTAATACAGTGAAAAATGAAATTTATATTTATTATAATTTTTATTACTATTTGAACTGAAAATGCTTAAAGTATCTGATTACATAGAATGACCGAAAAGAATGAAGATGAGAAGAGCAGACGTGTGAGATGATAAATAAGTACAAACCTTGTGTTGTGGTGTTAGATTTGGAAAGGGAATATGGTGTTGTGATTTTTGTAAGACAAAACATTATTTTAATGTTAAAAAGACATAAGACTTTAGATTAATTAAGTTATGCAATTATTATTGTAACAACTTTTAATCTCAATGGCAAGTAATCGTAATTGTGAATTAAGTGTTACTCATTCAAGCATGATTGGCATCAGTAATGTCAAGCATTTCCTTTTGGTAAAGAGGCTCAACTACTTCCTTGTTTCTAACATGAATTTGGATACATGGAGTACAAGTAACCAATTGGGTCAAGTTAAGCAAACATGGATATGATCTAACTAAATCATTATCAAGATAATGGTCTATTGTGTAATCATACAATCGTAAAATTGAGGAAACGGGTTAACAGTTAACAACCCTTTTTTTCTTTTCTTCCTTACCAGCGTTAGATCGGGGAGGGTCTGCCATTTAATTGGTGGTGGCCATCGTTAATGTGACAGCCAAGTGATCTTAACAACTTAAGTGAAGTGAAAGATGATCTTGAGCACTCGGCCCACGTTAGTCGAGCGGCAAAGTCCCAAGCCCCGAGCGCTCCACTGCGATGAGAACTGTACTTTCAGTCAAAAAGTTGCCCTCGACAATAGCTGGAAAAGTCCAAACCCAGTGTGTGTAAAGTACTGTGCAACCCCTTCAACATAACTCAGCATTGGCCATTCGAGTTTAATCATAGAACTGCATGCAGGGGATCAGTTAACGGCAGTATTGTAACGTAGTTAAACCAGTCAGTGTGACTGTTACAGAAACTCAAGAACTCTCTATTTAGTCTTTGGAGCCAAAGAGTCAAAGTTTTGAGCTTTGTGTTTTGTGCTTCTCTCTCAAGTGTCTAGCTTTGTTTTCGGTTTCCGAATCTTTGCCTACTTCGCTTTGTCTTTTCTGCTCGTAGTTTACGTAAATCTCTATCTTTTCATTCTTTTGGTTGGTATGTATAACCAAGATCAGAGTAAACCTCATACTTCAGGTTGGTTCAAGTTTGTTCTTTTCATTTCATTTGACTTCTACAATTTGTGGGTTTGACTTGCACTTTCGTCTTCTTTTTGTCTTGATCTACGTACCTTTTTGGTTTTTTTCCCCCTTTCCTTTTCTTTTATTTCCCTTGTACTGTTTGTGTTGTGATATGGTTTATTCATGTTTTATACAAGTAAAAGGAGGTTGCAGGTACGTGTTCTTTGATGAAACCATGTCAAAACGGAATTCTTTGTGCTTTCTGGTAGTTTATGATTTTGTCTGTAGAATGATTTTTTCAACTTTATTTGTGAATGTTTCTTTTTTCCTTGGAATATGCGGTAATGGGTTTATTGTTGAATTTGCAGGGCATGAGGGTCACGGAGTTCATGTTTGTCAGAAATGTGGATGGCCCTTTCCAAATCCACATCCAAGTGCGAAGCATAGGCGTGCACACAAGAAGATTTGTGGAACTATCGAAGGATTCAAGTTAGATGGCTCGCAGGGGGCTCCGCATTTGACAAGTTCTGATGATGAACACCTGTCGGATGCAGATCACAAATCCCATAGTGAGTAACTGCAATAGTATTTAATATCTTTTTGTGTTATCGAAAGAACAGAAGTTACCAACATTGGATCTTGAAATATTTCTCTCCCACTGATTAATCCTTTGTGGACAAAAAGAAAGAAACATGATGTGCATTGTCCTGCTATAACTACTTTATAGATGTATGGAAAGACCAGAAGTTTTCAATGCTGGATCTTGATTTTCTTTTTCTCTTCCCCTAGTTAATTCTTTGTGTAGAGAAGCAATGGATTGTATTCATGAATTAATTTTTGCTGAATTTGATCGTACAAGGTCCAAAAATTCTGGAGAGAAATTATAATGAGAAGGGTAGTGGTGCAATCGGGGAAAGTTCTAGTAGATCAGAATATGACGTATTTTCAGATGCTGCTGCAGAATTCTCTGATATTGCTTCTAGTCCAGGGATTGAAGAGAGCCCTGAAGATCTTAAGAAATCTGGGAGCCATGTGGAAAATATTGCTGAAAATGATGGAATAACCATTCAATCTGATGAGGATGGTGTGATTCAAGATGACTTTCAAGGTGATAATGAATTGTTCTTAAACAGTGGCTTGATATTGACTTCAATTAGGTAGCAGCAACATCCAATTATTGTTATTTTATCCTAACATTACTGTTAAAATAAAGAATGTAACTTTCAGTTGATTTGGAAAATTAGTATATTGAAGTCATCTAGTGATGTTGATACATATTTCACCTTTCTTTTGTTTTGGTGGTAAATGTTTAAGCTTAAAGTTTTGTGGATTGCATCTCTGGAATTTACTTTTTGTGTGTAATGTTGGTTGTTTATGTTTCATTATGCAGTTATTGCTTCACTTCCAAGCAAATCAGATGACAACATTGAAGTTAAGAGTAGTGAAGTGCCATTAAAAAAGCTGTCTGGAAGTGCAGAAGCTACTGAAAATCATGTCTCAACTGCTGTCATTGACTTGGTGGAAAGACCTTTAACAGATAGTAGAAGTGAGGCATCTGCCTGTGAAGGTTGTACTGAGGAAGGAGGATCTGTATCTGACTCGAACTTCATCAAGTCAGAAATTCAAACAATTAAAAAGAGTGAGAAGAGCGACACCAGTGAGCATTTGACTGAAAATGTTCTAAATCAGAATGAAGATGCCAATTCAGATGTTAAAGTACGAGAGGTTATAGTGTTGCCTGTAGAATATGAAAAGGAAGCTCCAGATCTAGTTTCTGGAATGGAGAAGACACAGCATACTATCTCAAATAATGCACATACCATGGACGTCATTCAATTGGAGAAAGAAAAAACAGAAGAATCTAAGTCAGCTTCCTATAATCAGTCCCCTGAAATTAAATGTGTTGACTTTGTGGAAGAATCTGTTGCTACTAATCAGATCAAGGTTGATGTTGGTGAAGGAGCTGACTCAATTAATTCAAGCAACTCAATTGACCCTTGCAATGTAAAGGGAGAAGCAAATGAAAACATGCATGTTTTTTCAGTTCCTGTTGATCTACCTGTAGACAATGCTAGTCTCATGAATGAAGGTATAAAAGACCATAAAGAAGGAAGTGTACCCCAGGTTCTGATGGTAGATTCATCTGCCGTCGGCAATGATATCAAGAACTCTATTCCTGAAGGTAATTCTTCCACTCCCATTTCTAACCTCTTAACAGAAGGCACTGATATCTATATCTTGGACTTGGATATTAAGGACAAGCATGAAGATAAAGGACAGATAGAGAAGCCTATGCTTGAAGTATTTCCTAGTGAAGGGGCAAGTGAGGTGCCCCAGGCTGCTCCAAAAATAAATGAAAACAACCAACCCATTGCTTCTAAGACAGTTGAGACTGAGAGTACTATTGTTCAGCCACCTTGTGAAAATGAGATTGATTTGTCTGTCATGAGTTTAGAGGAAAGTATGGTGAGGGACTTATCCAGTGTTAACCCTGAGGCTGAGCCAATGGATCCTGACGTCAGGCGAACAGAAAATTTAGTTGGGAATGATCCATGTGATTATGAAAAGACTACAAATGAAAAATATGATTCAGCTGGAAACAATGACAGCCAAAGAAGTACAGAAAACATAATGACTCCTGAAGTTAATGCATCAGCCATCCTACTTGGAATGGGAAATGCTACTTCTCGTGAAGAAAATCAAATTGAAAGACATGATGTACCCATTATTGCAACAGGGGAAAATGACTGTAAACTGGGATTGTCAGTGGGGACTCTTGCAAAGACAACAGTTATAGCTAAATCCGCCGGTGATCATCATGAAACATGTATTCGTGAAGAAAATCCTAGTGATAAATCTGGGCTAAAGCCGTCTGAGTCTGAAGGCAAGTGTATCATTGCAGTTCAAGATGCTCAGGAAAGCACAAAGGAATTTGAAAGCAATGCTAATGACAAAATTGAGCTGGAGAATCATGTTGACATTAGTGCAGTCGCGGGTTCTGATAATGGTGAGGATGTTGAGGCACTGGAAAAATCTTTAGAAGAGTGTATAACAAAAGAGCCCCTAATTTCGGTTTCAGATACTTCAGTGTCCATCCATAATGCTGCCAATATTGACGATAAACCTTCTAGACAGGTTTCGTCTGAAACACCCAAGTCTCTACCTGGCGAAGGTGATAATAACTTAGATACCAATTCTGTTCCCCGACAACTTGGTTCATCTGCAATTGATTTATCAGTTGACTCGAGTAGTCAAACAGACAGCTTGGAGGGTCACTGGGGTTCTGTTTCAGGTGCATGTTAATTCAATCCTTCTTTTCCACAAAGTGATCTGATGATTATTCCTTCACTTATCTTCTTTCTGATCTTGAACCTATTTATCTATTTGATCACAAGTGATTTGGGCGATGCTCAAGATGCCTCTCATAATTTATGCAGTTAATAGAACAAGTGACTTTGTTTCGTGATTTAATTTTTCTGGATCTCTTGGTCACCATATTTAAGAACGGAACCATGTCTGTGGGTACATGTGATGGAGCGATGAACCTCAGATAAATTAATGTCATGAACCTCAGATAAATTAATGTCATTCAACCATATTCACTGTCATCTTTCTAGTAAAAATGGAACAGCCTTTAAACATCATAAGTCTAGTATTCGTAGTGCATTTGATTTCTACCAATAAGTGTTTAATGTTGAAACATTTTTACCATTTACTTTTGGTGCCTACTCAGTGTTTTCTACTCAATCGGATATACCGGCGGTTGTGGATACTGAACCATTCCCATTGAAAGACTCCCAAGCATCAACTTTTGCAGATGAATCCAGCTTTAAAAAGTCAGGAGCTGCACCTGAGGGACAACAAAATGATAAATCGGAGGTCTTTGAGCCACCATCTTTTATGACATTGGTTGAACCTAGACCTGATACAAAAGCTACTACTGATTCTGAAATCCAAACTACTCGGCCGGCAAAAGCTGCTAACGTGCAAGCTGGTTGGTTTCCTTCTCTTACTCATGTGGTGAATGAATCACAAGGGAGAAAGAAGAATGAAGAGATTATTGCAAAAGTTGCAAACTGGAGTTCTGGTAAGCAACATGCTCCTTTGAAGAGTCTTCTGAGCGAGGCAACTGTTGAAGCCAAGTCTAAGCCACCAAATACGAAGGAAAATCCATCTACAACAATTCAAAACGGTGGAACCTTGGCCAAGGACAATAGTGCTTCACCCACTAGTTTACCTTCTGATGCACCCAAAGCCAACTCCAGTAAGAATGAAGTTGAGAAGGAATGGAACTCTCCAGCAAGATATCCTGCAAACATAAAGAGAGAGAGGAGAAAAGTCAAGGGTAGGCCGTATTGGGCACAGTTTATGTGCTGTTCATCTGTTAATTAAACTTGTGTGGTGGTTTGTGTTTCCACATATAGTTGCATTCAAAATTTATATGTTCCAATTCCTATTATCGGCACAAAAGTATATTGTGTGATACATTCTAGCTTTAGTATTGAATGTTTGATGACTGCGAAAGTAAATATATCCCTTATTCTTTATGTACTTGTTCTCCTGACATGTTACTGTGTCCCAAAGCTTTCTTGGAACACATGAAACATTTCAAATTCTTGCGTTCAATACTTGTTAGTTTTGCACTTGGAGTCTTGTAAAAGAACCGGATTGGAATGAAAGCAATTATTATAATGGAGGGCTATGTACATAAGCAAGTAGCATTCAAATCATGATTACACATGCATTTTTGATTAAGAAACAGCTCATTAAAGAGCTAGATGATAGATATTAAATATATTTCATGGATTTGTTTTTGTACGGTTTTGACCAAGTCGCCAACGTTGACAAATATCAACTAGGGTTGATTAATCAAACGCCTTACATTTTGTGAAGATTGTTCAAAATCTTTTGTATCTTAGGCATTCTGTTGATTCTGTCCGAAACTAAACCCAGGCCAGATTCCCCAGCTTACGCTTTGTTGGGGCCGAACCTGGGTCAGCCCCATGAGCAAGTCTGAGGCACAGTTCCCGGCAGAAGCTCAGGTTAGTCTCCGAGAAACTGAGAAGTTTCAAACATAAGATGATGCTGTAGTGGAATCCCAAACTCTCAATAAATGGCTACCGTACATACTCTGCCTCTGCAGTATAATTTCCCGTTAACAGTTGGATGGCCATGGAAAACCGTCACTAAGCTTAACAAAACCCTATTCTCCAAAACCCATATCCCAAAACCTATCGCCACCTCCTGCTCTCTCTCGTTTCACCAACCTTCATCTCCTCCTCAGGATGCTTCGTCCACAAAGCATACAACCCTTCTCGTTCAGACCTACTACGAACACCAGAGTCTCAGGGCCTTGCTACGCAAACTCAACGAGAAGGGTTCTTTACCGCTGCGAATTCTTCGAGATGATGGGGATTGGTCCAAAGATCACTTTTGGACTGTCATCAAGTTTCTTAAACGTTCCACACGATGCAACGAGATTCTTCAGGTGTTATACCTCTCTCTTTACTCTTAGGATCTGAGTTTCTGAAATAGATTTTTGAAAAGTTTGAATCTTTTGGCAGGTATTTAATGTGTGGAAGGAGAAAGAGAAATCTCGAATTAACGAATTAAACTATGAGAAGATTATAGAGTTGTTAGGTGAAGATGGTCTGATGGAAGAGGCCGTTTCAGCATTTGTAGAGATGAAGAGTTATGATCTTACCCCTTCTCTGCGGATGTACAATTCCTTGATTCATGGTTTTGCAAGAGATGGTAAGTTTGATTGTGTGTTTTCCTACCTTAACGAAATGAAAGAAATGAATTTGGCTCCTGAAAGTGATACTTATGATGGCTTGATTAAAGCATATGGAAAGTATGAAATGTATGACGAGCTGGGTATGTGCTTGAAGAGGATGGAAATCGATGGCTGTTCACCTGATCAGGTTACATATAATTTGCTTATCACCGAGTTTGCACGAGGGGGGTTGCTTTCGCGAATGGAAAAGGTTTATCATGCTATGCGTTCTAAGAAGTTGGATTTGCAATCTTCTACACAAATTGCAATGTTGGATGCTTATGTAAACTTTGGCATTTTGGAAAAGATGGAGAAGATGTTAAAGAGTGTGAGGCATTCAAAAGCGTCATTAGATGAAGGATTGGTTAGGAAAATAGCTAGGGTATATATTGAAAATTACATGTTTTCACGGTTAAATGACTTAGCAGACGATCTTGCATCTCAAACTGGTAGATCTGCCATTATATGGTGCCTGCGCCTGCTCTCTCATGCTTGTCTTTTGAGTAGAAAAGGCATGGATTCTGTAATTAAGGAGATGGAGGAAGCAAGGGTTTCTTGGAGTGTGACAGTTGTAAATATTGTCTTGCTTACCTACTTGAAAGTGAAAGATTTCACTCACATGAGAATCTTACTTTCTAGGTTACCAAGCTATCGGGTGAAACCTGATATAGTTACTATTGGAGTTCTGTTTGATGCTAATAGCATGGGATTTGATGGGGCCAGAATATTAGAGACATGGAAAAGGATGGGCCTTCTTCACAAATCTGCAGAACTGAATACTGATCCTCTGGTTCTTGCTGCATTTGGAAAGGTACAGTTTGTAAGAAACTGTGAGGAGATGTACTCCTCACTAGAACCAAAAGATAGAAACAATAAGAGGTGGACTTATTATGATCTCATTCATTTAGTAACAAAGCACAATGAACAGCACCCTTAGTTGAATGGAGTTAGATGATTTGAAGTATCAAGATTCCAACATCAAGCTAATTAAGCTTATGACAAGTGAAGCTTATCTCTGGTTAAGTGAACGGATCTGCCATGTGATGCAGCCTTTCAGTCATCTGGTTTGGCTTGTCTTAGCTGGTATGAAGAAATGTTCCGATTTCTATTCCGCTGCTAAGGAGCTTACTTGCTACATGTCCGAGTTGTGACAATGGTGCAGCATTTGTCACTAACCGTTATACTCAAGCTCAAATGAACAGAAGTGCATCCACTATTGCTATTATGCAATTCTATGGAAGGAAAGTAACCCAAATCTGGATTCTCTAAATGGCTTGTTGAATATGGTGGCATGGACTTTCTGTGCTTTTCCAGAGGGATTAAGATGATATTTTGTACTTTCTTTGAAGATCCTTGGGTTTTGCAAAGTAGTGGTTGATTGATAACTCGGGAACCTTTTCTGATGGTGCACACATATAGTTTTGATGGAGGTCAAGAACCCACAGGTACGTACATAAGAACGGGAACTTCCTATTGAGCTTAAGCTTTATGTTTGTTCTTTGACAACTGTCCATTCTTACTCTTATCTAAATTCTCAAATCTATTTATATTTTCAACCACCCGATCAACATGTTCTATGTTTATATTCACACCATTTTCATGGAATATGTACTTGACAATATTAATCAATAATCATAGCATGACAGATTAGTGCAGTTTCATTCGAAATGTTTGGAATAACCTAGTCAGTTGCATCAAGCTTATGCATGCATTTATATTTTAACTGTTTGTTATAGGATGATATGAACTGACCTACATACATACGTTTGTGTTTTAAAATTGATGCAGTTAGTTTAGGTTTTGCTACAATGGTAACCTCGTAAGAAACGCCAAGAATTATGCTCCAATGAATATCAGGTCCTAAGTTCCCAAGCTATCTTCATGCATTGCTCATGTCCTGAAATAGTTCTATTTCCTCCAACAATCTCTTCTTTTTAGATCGTAAAGCACCATGTTCACTGTCCAGGGATGTAATAGATGACATCAAATAAGTAAGATACCCACGAAATTTTCCCAGATCATTTTCCATGCTGTTCCTCATCGCCAGATGATTGTCTTGGCACTCTCTTTGATCATCTTCAACGTAAATGCATCTCCTGCATTCCTGTAGAATTCAGACCTATATGACTATTGGTATCTGATATAGGGTAATGTATCTTATCGAAAAGGATCATTTAACAAAAACTTCAATTCCAATTTGATCCAACCTATCAGTTTACAGAGGTAAACAGTCTTTTCATCAGAAACTATGATGGCTATCCTCATTTGCCTACAATATAGATTGGAATGTAGCTAAAAGCCACAGATGTACAATTGTTTCTCTTTATACTTGCGCATTCCATTAAGTTCTACGATAGAATCTTTCTTCGTTATAATTATTGCCTACTGGATTCATACTGAGGCCGGTAACTTGAGTTATAATAAAAAATTTATCATCAGGTGGTATGCAAGGGACCCAAATTGTTTTGGACTCCAGATCTTTGTTCTATAACATCCGCAATGTGAAAAAGGAAAATATGAGAAGCAAGAAATAAGTTTAAATAAGCCTCTTTTACGTTATTTTTTACTAGAGTCCAATTTGACTGCAAAGTGGCACATAAAAACCAAAAATCAAGAAGAAAGAGGAAAATTACCTGGAAAACTCGATTTATGCTAGCTTTGTGTTGCTCAGTCGATAACCCAGATTTGCATAGTTCTTGAAATAAAAGCACCATTTCTATGGTTATATTACTGGTTGCAAGGTTATCGATTATAGAAGAAATACAGATAGCATCAAACACTTCCCTCATCCACGGAGGCGAGTTCTGAAGCTTTAACAAAGCCACAGATACAAGAATCGCAGGATGGTGTTGTTCAACAAAAGATTTAGACGTTAAACATGGCACTGCTAGAGACATTGCCATTTCTTCAACAATCAGCCTGCACCAAGTATCCTTTGCAATTATTCTCGTCTCCTCCATGTCAAGGTTTTCCCATCCTAAAATAATGGATATGCAGATAGCACTGTTCATAGCCACTCTGATGTCAGAGCTATGTACCAAACCTTGTAAAACAGAAATTATGGAAATCAAGTAGCCCTTGGAACATTTCAAATCCTCGTGCTTCTTGTTTCTCTGTTTTGAAAATCTTGCAATGAACTCCAGCAGGCAATGTGAAGCAACAAGCTTTACTGCATAGGATCCAAAATACATCAGCCTACACAAGTCATCAACGTAGATGCCGATTGTATAAAGTGGCTGCGTCCTGTTTGACGAGTCTAATAAATTTTGCCAATCCACATCCCCAGTGATAACGACCTCTAAACTGCAAAAGCAAGAAGTTAGGTTCAAAGCTTCAAAGTATATAATCAAGATTAACTCTGCAACTTTCTCAAAACTTCATTATCAAACTAAAAGTAACTCTCAGATTACCTTCTCACAGAGAAATAATATAGTAAAAGTACAAAAACCAGATTTTCTCCTAAACTTGTCCTGTCATCATAATCAAGCAAAGCAGTTCCCTTGGAACAGGCTGCCTGGATGACACTGTTGACCATATTGAACATTGAAGCACTAAAAAGTATCGTCTTTGAAGCTTCCAACAGTGATCTTTTTGTGGATTGGTGCAAGATCAGGGAAAAGATGGCAATTACTCGTAAGCCTTCCTTAGACAAGTTCTCTTCTGCTACTGTTGCGATCAGGCAGTCCATTAACTACAAAATAAGGTAAAAGGTCCAGTCCATCTTCTAAAATTTCGAGCACATAGAAATCATGCCGAGTTAAGACTAGCACCTTCAAAGTAATTGCAATCCAAGGTTCCTCATCAGAAAGTGCTTCTGGTTGAACTGAACACAGAACATCAAATATTAAAAGTGAGAGCACATCGAACATAGGAGGCGAAGAAGAAATGTTTCGACTAAAACAAAGAGTACGAATTGCATTGCTCAGTCCCTCCAAACATAACTCGTGTGCTGCAGCTGGGAAAATGTTTATGACAGTTGTCAATAGATCTAGTAGTGATACAATGTCATGCTCTTGGCCTTCATCCTCTACAAGCTGTATCAATAAGTTCACTAAAATTCTGGCCATATAGTTGTCTCCTGATGAAGTCAACTCTCCAACCACTTGCACACTAAGAGTATGTTCTTCAGGAATTTTATCACTTGACCAATTGCTTCGGCAGAATTTTATCATTTGACAAGAAAACGTCCTACTGATTTTCTCTTGTTGGAACAACCATTTCAGTGAAGTAATGTGAACTCTAGAAGAAGGCAAATCAAAATCATTTTCATTTATTATATGAAAAAAGATCCTCTCGGCTTCTGGACTGTATGGGACTTGGTAGGTCATCTTGGCAAAACCACGACAACAGCCATAAAGATTTACCAGTTGCATCATTTTGAATGAATCAGTGGACCCACATAGGAAATCACCACCATTGACAAGTATATACTGATCAAGCGAAGCTAAGAGGGACCTCTCATCTGCAAGCCTGAGAATAAACATCAAGAACACGACGGCAATGGAACTGAGCAAACTTATTAGACTGGGAGAGCAGTTGGAATAGGGATCAGGGGCTTACTGACCTGTCATCGTATAAGGAAATGGTATGCAAAATCAGAAAAATAGCAGATTGACAAGTAGATAATAATTTGTCTTTCGAACTCTTCTGCCCAAGGAGAACCAGCAAATCCATAGGATCAGTTGGAAGATGCGAAGCAGCATCTCTAATAGGTGTCCCAGAATCATTTAACAGAATTTCTACCAGAGAACCTAGCAGTTGGTAAACTCTCCACTTCATCTTCTCTGTCGGGAATAGACCTAGGTATCCAAATGACAAACTGAACCAAGTAGATTTAACCAGCAACTTCGCAAATCTTGTGGTTTGGTCACTAGAATCATGAAGCAGTATGTGATGAAAAGTTTCAAGTATCCCCAGGATAATTTCCTCATCCACATCGTTCATTGATGTAATTATCCAGGGTAACAAATTAGATGTGCATATATCTATAATGCAACTTTGCAATTCATTGACAGATGAGTCATCTGAAGATATATATTTGAGGCTATAACTATATGCCTCTTTGAGCAGATACAAAGCATGTAAAAGATCACTATAGTACTTTCCAGATGGATCCAGGCAAGCTGAAATTGCATACTCTGCTGCTTCTTCAACAAGTTTAATAAGATTAGAAGTTCCATGAAATGGAGACTCTAACAAAGCTACAAAAATTGAACAAAGTAATTTGAATGACTCTGGAGACATCGCCACTTTGCCATCAGTATGCCTCTTAAACATCCTTGTCAAAATCAGAACAATCTCCTCAATATGGGAAGTTGATATTATTCCAGGGCAGTCAGAAATGCCTTTACATACGAGCTCCAGGGTTGGATGCTGGGCAGGATGGAAAGGGAGTTCAGCCACATGACGCAGCGCTGGGATCAGAGTTGAATATCCAAAAACAAGCCTTTCTATAAAGCCCTTCTCAGCCCTTAAAAAAAGTTGAAGAACCAGAATGCACGAACTCACAATAGGATCTTTACATTCTGCCATATGTAGTGGAAATGAGCTTAGCAACCATATTTAGCAGCATAAGAACTTTCACTTTTCAGCATAAACAAAGTTTGTTGTCATATTTACCAGAAAAAAGTTTGTCGTCATAAGGTAAAAATTTCTGTACAATGTTTGTGTGATTAAAGGCTACCGTGCAATGCAAAGAGTTTGAGCAAAAATAAAACTAGTGGAGTGGTATTTAGCAGACTTGCCAGATTAAAAAAAACTCAGTAAATCAAATTAGATTGTTGCAATTATTCTAATGCTCTAATCTCTAGCTAATACTGCAATGAGGACATTATTATTTACCTAAGATAAAGACTTTTACCTGAAAGTCTTAGAATTTCAAATATATAATCCACAATATTTTGTTGGATTAATAGTTGAGACCTTTTAATTGAAGTTCGATCCCCTAACAGATAGTGGTAAATAAGGTCTAGAGTACTGATTTGAATCTGCCTATCTGCTGAAAGAAGTGGCCCTTTAATGGCCTCAGAAAATAAGAAACAGAGTGGAGTCCCATCTTGTCCATCATCTGGTATATGCATGATGCTGTCTACTTCATCGCAGCTCATTCTGTTCACGCCATTCATGTTTACATTCTCAAAAAAACCTTTCCGAGTGAGAGTAGCCAAAAGAGCTAGGCAAAATGAGAAAAAAAAAAAGGAAAGAGAAGTTCATTAGTTTAGAGAAATTAGAAATGATGATGAGGTGCATCAAATCAAATGCCCATGGTAGGATATGACAGGACTTTTTATACATTAGAGTGGGACCTTCGAGTCCATATCCATAAAACTTGTTAAGAAGGATACTACATGAATCACTTTCACCAGCCAATATGACTGATTTGCTTTGGGGGAAGCATAAGTGGTAGTAATAAAAGATGGCAAGCACACTCGAAAAGAAGATACAACTGGCAGGTACATTTCACCTGTATCGTCAACTTGTTTTTGTACCAATCTTATTATAATCAAGAAACGATGTTAAATACAATCTCCCCAAAAAAGCTTTGCCAAATAAAAACAGATGAATGAAGCAATGAAACAAACCTACACAATTCATGCGGACAGTGTCATCCTGGGTCTTCAACAGGGCCTCCAACGACAAATGCAAAAGCTTAGGACAATAAGTTAAAAGAGAATCAGCTCCACTGCTGCCGTCATCTGATTGAAGGATCGACATTTTGTACAGCACAAACAGAATCTCTCCTCTGATCTCCTCGCTGCAATCGTGTAGCTCAGAGATTATATGTAAAACATAGGATTGAAATTGGGAAATTTCGTGTACTTGATCAATTACCTTGGCAATTGAAGACCAGTAACAAGATTGGAGACCAGACCATGTCTGTCTTTAACCAGAGCGTACGGATTGTTCACGCAGCAATTCAATAGAACGCCAAAGCAGTGAAGCTGAATGAATGCAAACAGCAGCATAGTAAGTAGAAGAAACGATCTGATTGACAATCGCCTAACAACTGATGAAGATACGTACCATATAA
The DNA here is from genome assembly GCA_027563575.1 of Erythroxylum pedicellare. Taxonomy (NCBI): domain Eukaryota; kingdom Viridiplantae; phylum Streptophyta; class Magnoliopsida; order Malpighiales; family Erythroxylaceae; genus Erythroxylum; species Erythroxylum pedicellare. The sequence goes on from JAOQMP010000001.1 coordinate 20,823,260, forward strand.
ACCTGACGGCGACTCCATGCCAAGACGCCGGAGGCAATAGAATCCGCCACGTGGCAAACAAACTCGTCGCAGAGGGAGGCGTTACCGTATCCACAAAGAGTGGCGATAAGTCGAACAATCTGACAGGCAATAGGATCGTCATCGAAGAGGGAGAGGGCGGTGATGAGAGGGGAGACGAGGAGGAGAGGGTGAGAGCAGAGGAAGGAATGGAGGAAGGCGGAATCTGAGAAGGCGATGGAGAGCTGCGACAGAGCGTAGGAGACGTGGAAGGTTGGGGCGTGAGGGTTGGTGATGAGATTGGAGAAGCAGACAAGGCAGATTGAACCTCCTTGTTCCGTGCCCAGACAGAGGCTCGATCTGTGGCCTTCACTACATTGCAGTGATCTTTCTTCCTCATAGATGTTGTCGTCGCTTTCGTCTCCAATGAGGTCGGGATCGGAGTTCGGGTCCTGTGAGTCAGCGAAGAACATCGCGGAGCGAGACGTGAATTCAAATTTGAGCGCCAGGGATGTCGAAGTTTGAATTTTATTTATATTTATAGTTTGAGAGGAACAAAATATATCCTACAGGACTTGGTACCGGATTGAGTTCTGATATGATACTGTATTAGTACCAGATACCATTTCAGGTAATTTTTTAAATTTATGAAATAGTCCCTAAAATTTTTAAAATTTGCAAAATAGTCTATTGGTATATTATACAGTTAAACTGTATACTTAACTAGTTTACTATTTACATCAACCATATTTTCAAAAATCATAATAATAAATAATAATGAC
>JAOQMP010000001.1:20848441-20861050 GCA_027563575.1 Erythroxylum pedicellare
AAGGAGGTAGTACATGAGTTCTTCCAAAAAGAGGCAATGCTAAAGGAGATTAACCAGAATTTTCTCTGTCTAATCCCTAAAAACTCAAATCCTTCCTATTGGAATGAATTTAGACCTATTTCTTGCACAAATTTTCTCTATAAGATCATTGCAAAGATCTTGGCAAACAGGTTGAAGGAGGCTCTCCAGTCTCTCATCAGTAAAAATCAAGGAGCATTTATGAAGAATAAGGATACTGGGGACAATATTCTTATAGTGCAGGAGTTAATGAAAGGGTATAATCGTAGGAAAAGTTTGATAGTGTGAATTGGAGTTTTTTGCTACAAACTATCGAGGTCATGGAATTTCCTCATAGGTTCTTAAGGTGGATCCAATAATGCGTTACTACTACATCCTTCAGAATTCTAATAAATGGGAGCCCTATGGAGATGTTTAAAGGCAAAAAAGGACTTAGGCAAGGAGATCTTCTGTCACCTTACCTATTCCTAATTTGCATGGAGTTTCTTACCTAAATGTTGAAGTATAACTCGTCTAAGGACCCAGGTTTCAAATACCATTCCAAATGTAAGAAGATTTTACTAATTAGCTTATGTTTGTAGATGATCTCATACTCCTAAGTAAGGAGAATGTCCACTTAGTTTCTCTATTGATGAGCACTCTTAATTCTTTCAAAGAGATGTCAGGGTTGAATATTAATCTTCAAAAGAGTTACTTTATGCTTTCAAAAAGTGCTTCTCACCTATCAAATATATTGACATTAGTAACGGGACTGGAATTAAAGAAGCGTCCTCTCCTTTATTTGGGAATTTCAATCTCATCTAGAAGACTAAGGTTTTATGAATGTATTCCTCTAATTGAAAAAATTTATAAAAAACTGGGTTCATGGACAAATAGAGCCCTATCATATGAAGGGAAACTTCAGCTCTTAACGTCGATTATATCATCAATACTTACTTATTGGTGTTCCTATCTATTTCTTTCCAAGGGGCTTACTAAAACAATTGAAAGAATGATGAAACATTTCCTATCGAAGAGTAGGAATGGTGAGCAAGGGAAGCAAAAGTCAGCTAGAAGAGTATTTGTCAACCAAAAGAAGAGGGGGGATTGGGACTAAAGTTAATAACCAAGAAGAACAGATTACCTATGACTAAGAGAATTTGGAAAATCCTTAGTGATAAGCAGTCAATGTGGATCAAATGGATTTACATTTACATATTGAAAGATGGGAGTTTTTGGGCTCTAACACCCAAAGACAGTTATACTTGGTTTTTTAACCAAATTCCGAAAATGAAGGATAAAGTATAACAGAATATCTCTTATCAAATAGGGGTTGGAGAAAGATTTTCCCTATGGCATGATAATTGGATTGGGCAAGGTGCATTATTTCAAAACCAGATGGCAAGAACCCTACTGGTAAGGTTTCCTATGAATACTAAGCTCAAAGAAATTATAACAAATGGAAGCTGGTCACTATCAATCGATGAAACTAGACTTCTGTCCATTCCATTATTTAAAAGTCTCGAAGAAAAGGTTACTTATTTATGGAAAGGGATTTCAGTTTCAAAAATAATGCTAAAGGAAGCTAAGAAATTGAGGGAGGGGGATATCTAATAGAGTGGAATGGTACTCTATGGTTTATAACAAGGTTCCTAGACCTAAAACTAGTTTTTTGCTCTGGCTAGCAATGTTCAACAGACTCAGTATAATAGATAGGCTACAATTCCTACCCTCCTCAAAGATGTGTATCCTATGTAATCTAAAGGAAGAGACTAGAGACCATCTTTTCATTGAGTGTGATTACTCTAAAGAAATTGGGCAAAAATAACAAGACTAAGTACTGTTGATCCAATTTCGAACAAACTCTATGACATACTACTGGAGTTACCCCATCTACTTATGTCAAAATTTGATAGAGCAATGATTCTAATCTCAGTTTCTCCATGCGCTCAAGAAATTTGGAAAGAGAAAAACTACAGAAGGTTTGATCAGAAGTCTACTTCCCTACCCTCTATTATTGAGCTTATCGTAGCTAGCATAAGAGAACAATTGATTACAAATCAGTTGAACTCCCACTGTAGCAAAGTAATAGCTCTCATATGGAGAATCTAGTCCCTGCTCCTAATTACTCAATAATGCATAACTAGAGTTCTTTCTGTCTACTGTTCTAGCATTCAAGAACTCATTCATTAAAGAAAACAAATGACAAATAATGCCTCTATGAACAAAAACAAGGAAGAGGAGTTCGTGACTCACTTGTTGAAAGCATAGTAGCTCTCCCTTCTCGGCTCTTGTTATAGTTATCCCTCTGTCAGATTACTGAGTTACAATGAGATCAAAATAGGAGAAAAGAGGAAAACAAATTGGGATACCTACTTGAGAGAGATTCCCTAAGAACGCATTGCTCACTCCTTTGGTCAGCCATGTCTGGAGATTTAGGGAATAAGGTTAGTTTGCCCTGAAATGCTAAGAATCTAAGAGCTTTTAATGATGAGACTTACTTAGGATAAGCTCCATTAAATGTGGACAAATAAGGAGAAGAAGAGAGGGACAACCATGCCGATACCTTCGGCAGCTCTCACCCATCCCAATCGAGAAGTTTTTGAAAGTGTTGACTAAGAGGAAATTGGTTATACCCTAATTGGACAACGATATAATTGAGTTTCCTTTGTGTCTTTGTTTTGTTTAAGACTTTTAGTTGCTTGCTCTTTATGCGGTAGTTGATAGAATTAATTTAATGGATCAGTGTATTAAGGTATTGAACCCTGTTTTCGGAGTCCAACCTCAGAATCATATAACGTGAGCTTATTACCCTATTGGGTTATTTCAAAGAACCCTTATTAGCCAGCATTGATTCATAACAATTCAACTACCAACATTATTTCATAAAACTCTCTAATCTCTACTCATTTGATTCCTTTCTTACCACTAATTCTAATCCTTTACAAATTCCTATTTTTCTTTTCCATAACGCATCTCACTTATATGTAACAACAATTCGTATTCAAAATTTATCATCTCAAATTGATAACTTCCTCAAGTATACCTAATTTCAACTCAACCTCATCCATACACAAACTCATATTTCATTAACCTCAAAAGGAAAGAGTTTTACAAAGCTTTAATGGGCATTTCAAGCCATAATATGTCATTTGTATCAAAATCTAAAATACAAAATACACATGAACTAGTAATACTTGAAATGTGGCTAAAACCTTACGTTTTCCATAAACTAACTTAAAATATAAAAATATATGCAAAGTTGGAGTGATGCCTTAACTATCGCTCACTCGATCTCTTGCTCATCACCTAGAGATAGGGAGGAATGGGGGTGAGCTTAAAAGCTCGTGGGTAAAAAGTTTATAACAGAGAACAAGAAAAACCATTGAAAATGTTCATTGCTATAGTAATTTTGCATCAAATCCATAAAACACATATTTCCCAAATTCTGAACTTGTCAAACAATTCATAAACCCATAATTCACATATGGATCAAACTTGTCAACTAATCATAAACACATAAGCAAATCAGAATGATTTGGGTAGGTCTATAAGATAACAGATCATACTAACACAATTCCACATAATGGTCTTGTGTAGTTCGTAAATAGAATGTATTATCGTAATCCCATATAATGGTTCTACATAGTCGTAAACTTAAGGGAGTCCATAAAGGAGATCTATACTGCTAGCGAGCAGGCGGGACAAGCCTTTAATAGAGTCGAAGTGCACTTGACATAACAGAATGGACCACCATAAACCCATATAATCATGCATTTCACAACTTGTAAACATGTTGCCCAAAATGGCACATTTTTGAAACATGATTTCATAAATATAATATCTTTTTAAAAATCATTTTTGTATTCTTTCCATAAATCATCAAGACAATTCATATACCAAACATATAGCAATTTCTCAACTCATTCAAGAAGCAATAAATGCAACATTTATAAAGTGGTGGAAATCATTTAACTCTATTGACTTGAAAGGCATTTATGGCTCATTAACTCAACTATAAACATGTAACCCACCTTGATTCCTTGCTTAAAACTTGCTTATAGGTGCCTCTCCTCTTGCTCCTATTGCCTCTCTTGATTTCCTTCAACATTGGCAACAATTCCATTCAATAGAAATACAATTTGAGAACCTATAAAGCATATTCACTAAAATTTATTCTATAATACTTAAACACATGCATTTCCTAAGCTTCTTGAACTAAAACCTTTCCAAAAATCCAAACCTTTGGGTCAATTTTCCATGATCATTCTGATTAAGTAAATGAAGAAATTTGATAACACTTTCTTCTATAAAAATGTTCCCTGTTGTCTTAAGTTTCTAATGACACTAAAATCATTCAATTTAGTTCACTAATTTGAAAGTTATACCCCAAACATTTTTAGATTATTCTTATACTGAAATAGTATTATGTGCTCAACTTCCATCCCAAAATTGAAATTCTTAGAGATTGAATTAAAACTTGATTTCATTATAAAATTTATATCCTATGTCTTTAGTTTACTCCAACTAAAAAAATCATTCTATTTGGATGACTACAGAACAAGTTATGCCTAAAATAACAAAGCATGTTCAAGTTGTGGAGGAATGTTGTCTACGGCAAACTTTTCCAGAGAGGAAAATTCCTCGTGAATTCTTGCAAGTTGGCCATGGCGGACTTTACCAGAGAGGCAATCCTTCAAGTTGGCCGTGACAAACCAAGGAGAGTTGGCCATGGTGAACTTTCACATAAGCATACGCACTGAACATGTTTCAACTACATTTTCCAAATTTTAACTTCCAACATTTCACATATAATCCATCCTGTACCTAAACCATCCTTTCTACTTTATTCCTTTTCATTCTCAACTTCATTCAACTTAATATCATTCACAAATAAATCATAATCTATATTTGATCATTAACTAAAAAGCAGAACATATGCATATACCATTCATCAACAATTTGTGAATATTTAACTTTTAATTAACATCAAAACGTGTTTCATTCATCTAATCAAGAAAAATGATGCTTATACTTACTTGATTTACCCCAAATCTTCTTCAATCACCATGAAACCCTAGCTCCTCCATTATACACGATCATCATCTTGACAAAGTAAAATAAGTGGGTCTTTTATCAAGAAGAAAAGATAGCTAGAACCTAGTGATGGAAAGGTTCATCTTTGATGCTTAGAGGAGAGAGTTTCGTGATAAGGAGAGGAAGATAAAGAAAATGAAGAAGATTTGAGCATTTCGTGGGAGTAAAAATGAAAGACAAGGGCAATGGCCATTCCAAAGAGTAAAGTGTCGTAAATGACAAATGAAAGACCACAAAATGGTCTTTAATTTAGGTAAAATAATAGTAAGTGATGAAGGGTAGTGACACTTGTCACTTTCCCATGGTCCCATTTTGGTCTTTTAATCTACTAGTCCATTTGTCTCCAATTTTCAATTAAATTTTTCTCCCAATTTTCAATGACACTTGTCATTAAATCTTAATGTCACATATAAAAATTTCCAATACCATTTGACTCTTATTTCTACTACTATTTATCGATTGTTCTGTCACTTGGCATTTTCCTAGTCCAAAATATCCTTAAATTCCATAAATTCCAAAATTTTTAGATATTTTCCTAAAATTCACCAAAATTCAAATCCAACTATTGATACTTCTCCCATTCGGTTTTCAATACATATAATTTAAATGCCTTAATTTAAGTACATTTATAATCAATTATACTCGGAATGTTAATGAATGCACGTACTGTCACTTTAATGTGTGCAATAATCAAATTCATGTGTATGTATGCTAACATCATGCATAAGTATGAGATGCATTTTCCTAATCTCTCATTTCTATTTTCTCAATTTCAGAAATCTAGGGTTCTAACCCTTAGTGTGGGAATGAGATGTTACAATTTGCATATATACAGTAAAGAAAGTTTCCATTTAAAACTTCAACACTTGAACCATTCTTAAAAGCTACTACAACTATAGAGGAATTAATTTTCGGAATTATGGTTACCTTTAAGTAAACGTTTTATGCTTAAGTGTCTCTCTAAATCTTTAAACATATTTGAATTATAATATAGAGCCTCATGCCCTCTTTTTATTGCTTTAAAGATGTGCTTAAACATAAGCTCGCAATTGCTTTTAGCTAACAGTGGATGCTAATAAAAGTCTTCGCTACCAATTCTTACGGGTTTGATAAATGTTAAGGAGGAGATCTTACTCTTTAGCACCATAGAGATCCATTATTCCCTGAATCTCTCTACATGGTCAGTCAAATTCGTGGTCCCATTATAAATTTATAGTAATGATAACTTAAATTTTAGTGGTAGTAATTCGTCAAGTATATCCTGTGCGAATAGACTGTAAGAATAATTTATTACATAAACATAATCAAAATAATTCTTTAGCCCAGATTTGAAAATTCTATGCTTACATGAAAATATAAAATATAAAGTACATACCTTGATCCACAAGTGAAAATTTGATTGAGACAAACCCTTCCAGAAGATTGAATATAAAGAAATTTGTTTTTCTTCTCTTTCTCTCAATAATTTTGTTTTTTTAATAGTGAAAATAAACAAAGGTGTATATATGAGCGAGAGAGAGGACCAGTTTCAAATTAAATAAAGATATCTCTAAATCATTACCATCAAACGATATGTTTAAAATGAAATCTTATCTTAATTAATCAACATTGTCTTCCTTAAATTAACCAATCATAAGTTAGCATTTAATATTATTAAAACCATAATTATTTAATGAGCCATATATTAAATATATATAGGTTTTACATTCTCCCATTTGACTCGTTAATTGAAAAATGTTATATCATGGTTTAATAATAAATAAACATTATGTGCATAGCTTTTGCTAAATTATTTAATGTTGATTATATCATAAATCATAATCAAATAAATATACTAATAAGAGTTGTAGCAATTTTACATCTTAACAAACAACATAATTCCTTCCACGTATTACAATATTAGTGCTTTATTTAATATGATTCATAAATGGTCCAACAATGATGTCTTATTTAAAGACAAATCCTATCAATATAATTTATTCATAAACGTATATTATAAAATAGGATTGACAGAAACACAAACATAAGTGAGCTCACAGTGCCAAAATACAAATATCATATATCTCAATATTGGTATCCCATAATACCCATTCTTTCAATATGTTCTTTAAAGATTTTCGATGTGAATCCTTTCGTCAAAGGATCTACAATCATATAATTAATGCTAATATGTTAAATTAACACTGTTTGTTTATGAACTTCTTATTTAACAGACAAGTATTTTAATTTCATACGTTTAACAACTTTTGAATACTTGTCGTTCTTTGAAAAGAAATTACTGCATAATTGTCACAATAAATTTTCAGCGGCTTGGTAATACTGTCGACAACTCCAAATCTTGAAATAAAATTCCACAACTATAATCTTTAAATTGTAGCTTCAAAACATGTTATAAATTCAACTTTCATAGTGGACACAGCAATGATAGATTAATTTGAACTGTTTAAGAAATAACCCCTCCAGCTAATAAGAAAAGGTAGCCAAAAGTAGAGTTTTTGGTATTAGTGCAACCAGCATAATCTGAATCTTAATATTCAATCACTTCTAGATGAGTGAATCTCCTATAAGTAAGCATATGATCTTTAGTACCTTGTAGCTATCTCACAACTTTCTTTGGAGCTTTCTAATGATCCAACCCAGGATTACTTTGATATCTACCCAACATACTAATAACAAAGCTAATGTCTAGTTTGGTGTAAGTTTGATCATACATTAGGCTTCCAACAATTGATGCATAAGGAATATTTGTCATTTGCTTATGTTCCAATTCATTCTCTGGACATTGATTAAGACAAAACTTGTCTCCCTTTTGAATTGGAACTACACTTATAGAGGAATTTTTCATATTAAATCTCTCCAAGACCTTATTAATGTAAGTTTGCTGAGATAAGCCTAACAATCCTTATGACTTGTGATGGAATATTTCAATTCCTATCACATAATTGGCTCTTCCCATATCTTTCATTTCAAAATTCTTAAAGAGAAATTTCTTGATGTTGTGCATTAAACCAAGATCATCAGTAGCTAACAAGATATCATCAATATAAAATATAAAAAATGTAAACTTACCCCCACTAATTTTTAGATATATACACCGATCAATGATGTTTTTTTTAATTCAAAAGAGTTAGTAGTATCATTAAACTTAAGATACCATTATTGGGAGCCTTGCTTAAGTTCATATATTGACTTCTTAAGTTTACATACCATGTCTTCCTTTTCTTCAATTGAAAAACCTTTAAGTTGGTCCATATACACTTATTCTTCTAAAGTACCATTAAGAAAGGTTTTTTTCACATCTATTTGATGTAACTCTAAATCATAATGAGTCGTTAGTGTCATAATAATTCTAAAGGAGTCTTTCTTTGAAATAAGTGAAAAAGTATCCTTATAATCAATGTCGTCTTTCTAACCTTTAGCAACAAATCTAACTTTATGTCTTTCAATATTGTCATAAGAGTCACATTTGGTCTTTAAAACCCACTTACATCTGACTTTGTTACAACTTTCAGGCAATTTGACTAAATCCCAAACTTCATTATACTTCATAGACATTAACTCTTCTTTCGTAACATCAATCCATCTAGTAGAATTAACACTTTCAACGACTTGTGAAAACGAAACTGGATCATCCTTATTTCTTAAGTCAAATTCTGACTTTTGTAGATATACCACATAATTATTAGAGCAACTAGTTTTCTAAGCCTTTGAGACCTTCTTAATGATATTTCTTGTGGTTGTTCTACAATTGGAACATTAATTGCAGGTTCGATAGGTTCATTAACTATAGGCTCTTCATAAAGAATTTGATCATTTATTTATTGCTCTTATAAATTGTCAACTTGTTCTACAGCTTTAAGAGTAACATATATTGAAAAAGTCAGTAAGGGAACTTGAATTTTTATTTTTTAATAACTACATTACATGGTCTTTCAACACTCCCATTAGTTTCACCGTTCTCATTGAATCTAGCATTTGCAATTTCAACAATTTTTTTATATGATTAGGATAATAAAATCTATATCTTTTAGACTTTTTTTGGATAACCAATAAAAAAAATCCACTAATTGTTCTTGCATCTAATTTCTTGTCAAGTGGATTATAAATTCTTACTTTTATCAGGCAACCCCAAACATGTAAGTATCTTATACTAGGTTTCCTTCCAATCTACAGTTTAAAAGGAGCCTTTAAAACTGTTTTACTAGGAACCCTATTTAATAAATAAACAGTGAACCTTAATGCATGCATCCATAATGATAAGGGTAAAGACGAAGTACTTAACATACTCCTAGCCATATCCATTAATGTACGATTATGCCTTTCTGCCACATCATTTTGTTATGGTGTACCTAACATTATGTATTGAGCACATATACCATGCTTTTCAAGAAATTTAGCAAATAGACCTGGGCATTGTCCTGACTCATTATATTTTTCATAAAATTCACCACTCTGGTCAAATATGACAGTTTTAGCCTTTCTATCTAATTGTCTTTTCACCTCATGAACAAACATCTCTAATGCATTTATTGCTTAAGTCTTCTCATGCAATAAATAGACATATCTATAACGTGAAAAGTCCTCAATAAATGTGATGAAATACTTTTCTCCATTAAAAGGTGGAACATCAAAAGGCCTAGATATGTAAGTGTGTATAATTTCAAGAAGTTGTGTGCTTCTTGTGGCTCCTTTCTTTATGTGTTTGGTTTGCTTTTCCTTAATACAATCCACACACACTAAAATCAGTAAAGCCCAAATCTGGTAAATTTGCATTTTTTACTAGTCTTTGTAGTCTTTCTTTGGAAATATGACATAAATGTTAATGCCACAGAAAGCTGAACTTTCATTAATTAAACTGCATTTAGTACCAACATTATGATACAGGCTAAATATTATCAAGATTTAGCTTGTATAGGCCATCATAAAGAATACCAGAACCAATAAGGCAATTATTTTTAAATAAATTGAAACATCCATTCACAAATTTGAAAGTATAACTAACAAAATCAAGTTTTGATAAGGAAACTAAATTACGAGAAACAGAAGGTACATAAAGTGTCTAAAATAAATCTAAATGATATCCATTATCTAAAATCAAACGATAAGTTTTTATGACTTCAATTGAAGCTTTGGCATGATTCTCCATCAAACCAAACTCTTTATTTGGGTTTGTGATTTGGGTTGTAAGGAATCTGGAATCCTTGCAAGGTATTCGAAACATGAGTGATATAACCAGAATCAATCCACCAAGTATTATAAGGAACTTTAACCAAATTAGATTCGAAACATACTAAAGCACTAAGCTTATCTTTCTTTTTGAACCAACCTTTATGTTTTAGGCAATTTTTCTGATAATGCTTAAATTTCTAGCAAAAATGGCATCTATCACCTTTATGTTCCTTCTTATAAACTTGACTAGAGGATTCATTAACTTTAACTGGTCCTTGTTTGCCTTTGCCTTTGCCATAATTCCTTTTGGGCTTCTTTCCAGCACTTTAATGATCCTACCAAATTAATGGTATGGGTCCCCTGATTCTTAAGCCTTGTCTCCTCTTGAACAAGTATATTGGCTAATTCATTCACATTCCACTTATCCTTTATAGTGTTATAATTCATTTGGAATGACTTATACCGCTCAGGAGGCAAAGAATTAAAAATAAATTGTACTAGGAAAAATTCATCAACATTCATTCCCAATGTCTTTTGTCTTGCTGCTATATTTGTCATTTCAATAACATTTTCATGCATGCTTCGTGAACCATTAAACTTCATAATGATCAACTTAGCGATTAATGTCCTCGTAAGTGACTTATTAGCAGTTTAGTAATGCTCTTCTATAAATTTCATAAATTCTTTAGCAACTTCAATGTTTGGAAGAGTTATCTTAATGTTGTTAGCAACATTTATTCGCATAAACATTAAACTCAATCTATTCAATCTTTCCCAAGCATTATAAAAAGATTTCTCATCTGTAGTGCTTGCATCAGTAATAACAGTTGATTTCTCAACTTTGAGTGCCAAATTAAGACCTAATATACCAAGTTGAAATTGGACTTATTCACACCAGTCATAGTAATTTAATCCATTAAATGATGGAACAGATAAAGCAATCCAATTAAAGTTAACAGGAACAAAAATTGCAAACATAATAGAATGTTCACACATTAATTCTTTGAGTCATAAAACTTAACTCTTAAATCAAATTCAAAACAATTTTTCCACATAAACATTTAGTGTATATCTAATATCTCCTTTGGGACTTTCTAAGACATACCATAATTACAATAATAATGTTAATTTTATATTATTTAATTTTTGAACTTCAACGTACCTCCAATAAATATGCTAGCTATCTTTGGATATACTAAACACAATCATTCTAAACGTATAAATTAACACTTAATGTCCACAAATTATAAAGATAACTAATTAATCTTTGGGTAATCCTGAAGTATTTTATAATTAATGAGCTTCAAATACCTATGAATTCAATATATCATTTTTCTTAATAAGCATCCACAATTCATGAGTAATTGAATTAAAATATTTCGTAATTTAATATCCATTAAACATCAAAACTTGGCCACTTTGGTAACTAACAAACTATCATAAATATGAATATTGAGATTATACATATGTATAAATAGACCATACTTGAATCAGCAATGCATATGCTCACTTATATCATCTTAAAATAACAGTACTGATAAGAATAATAATAATAGCTCTCGTACATATAGTTTTGATAACTTTCATATAATGATAAGCTTCATCCATGCTTTATGCCGTACCCACAATACAAATCTATAAACAAATAAACTTAATATGTGTATGCATGGAAATCGGTAAAATAAGACAAAATATTAGTGTTTACATGTAGCCTTGCTAACAGATGACTTTGTGAATAATTCCAATCCACAAAGGATACACAATTTGACCCGTTTATTGTTCAATGAATTAATAGAAATTGAGAATTTTTTATTTTATAAAGTCATCTTCTTATATATATATATACAATTAATGCTATCAAAACTTGATCCATGCAGTAGAACAAAACATGAGATACAAATAAATTTTTAATAACCCAGTAAATTCAACAAGTAATTATGTAGAAATAATATGAGCTAAATTATATATATATATATCCCAACAGTTAAACTCGTTTTCTTTCATGAGAGACCAATTAATGCTATTAAAACTTGATCCATTAGGTAGAACAAAACATGAGATACAAAGAAATTTTTAATAACCCAGTAAATTTAACAAGTAATTATGCAAAAATAATATAAGCTAAATATATTTTTAATGAAAAAATCATAAAATTTAGAACTAGACTTTGATACCACAGTAAGCATAATTACTACATAGACATAATTGCAATAGTCCTTTAATTCAGATCTCAAAATTCTATGTTTTTCATCAAAATATAAAATAGAAGCTACATACTTTAATCCATAAGTTTAGTCTAGTTGTAAAGAAAAACTCTCCAAATGATTGAATATCGAGAAAGTTGAT
>JAOQMP010000001.1:20869545-20899976 GCA_027563575.1 Erythroxylum pedicellare
GGTTACATCCATTTCTTCCTCACTCAGTTTAATAATTAGTCTTTTGATATTGATTTTCTTATTTGGCTCATGTAAGGATTTCTAGTAATTTTTTTAAATAAATTGTTAGTGATACCATTAATGTTTCTTATTTTATATCTATGGAGGTGATATCAATTATTGGTATTCATTTAAAGTTACTTAAAATTAAATTATAAGGAAAAGAAATAAACATTTTCTAAGTGCACGGTACAAACTTAAGTAATTAAAGATTAGTGTTTAAACCTTTTTCAACCCATATCTTTTTAGGTTTACTTAATAATCAAACTTCATATAGATATATTCATAATAACTACAAAAGTGACATCTCAAGTAAGATGATTTGAAAATATATGAATTGTGTAAGTGTGGCCTATGAGAATGTGACATATATGTATTTATAGGTCTTAATGGATGATAAAGGTGATATAATTCTCTCTTTTGGATATGAATTAGCAAATGACATGATTCTTTAAGGAAAATATGGCCTATCTTAAATGTGAGAGACTATCAAGCCTTTTATGCTTATAATGAGACCTATGCCATTTTAGTAAAGAGGGCTATATGAACGCAAATGATGTTTCATGTTATTTTGGGATAACTTTACATACAGATTATGCCTATTTTTTCCTTGAATGCTATGTGTTTTAGGTTTAGAATATGACCAATTCATGAATGCATGGAATATTCCTTTTACTTTGGAACTAGAAGATGAAGGATAGGCATATGATTTTGGTACATATTTAAAAGATGCAATATGCATATATGATGATTTAGCATAGACTCATCACGTAATTGCTTGGCCATCATAAAAATGTTCTTTTTTATTAGATGGTGCACTTCCATAAGTGAAACTAGTTCCATGCTTATTATTAGAGATATTTTTGGATCTAAGCATGTTATTAAATTTTTCACTACTCATGGTGAATCTAGATAAGGACTCTTTAAGGTTATTAATCTCCTTTTTCAACACTTCATTTTGATATATCAAATCATGTTTATTGTTATTATCAACAACCAGACTCTTATATTCTTTCATGTTATGCATATAATATTTTAATTTTTTATTTTCAATCATAAATATGTCTAAGAATTTTTTAACCACTTTATAATTGGAAATAGATTTCTTCCTTTTTAAGCTCATCATTTATAGACGTTCAACAAGCTCTTTGTAAGACAAAACATCATCATTATCATCACATTTATTATCATCAAGAGAGTTTGAACTAAAGGATACCATATCATTATTTGTCATAAAGCATATGTTAGTAACCTTACTATTTGATTATGTACTTTCATATTCACTTGTATTTCCCATTAAGATGTAACAATAACATGTTTATTTAACCATCTATAGAGCTGAACAACTTTCTCTTAGACAGATGGGACCTGCTATAAAGGTAACTTATGCATCCAGATCACCCCTTGCTACCATCGCCTCACTGATGCTTGAATGATCTCTTCCTAGTTCTTCAATGAATGACTACTATTTATCTTTGCAATGATAGTAATGTTTATGAAGAATAAACCATAACATAAATAAGTAATAGATTTATCAAATTGAATAACTATAATGGTACTTGAGAAACCAAACGCTATAGGAACATCAATGATGGTATAATAACAAAAGCAGACTTGATAACACACAAGCTTAATTCATCTCCATTTATAGTGAAAAGTATTATATCCTCTGAAAACATTTGAGATTTACCATTCTTGTTTATTGTGTATCTGAACACAAAATTGATTTAATATTTCAAGTTTTTATGTAAGGCACTACTATATTTTGTTCCTTTCTATTTCTAAACATATCTTGAAGATAATATAGGCATTAGTATAGTCATAAATCTCATAACTCTATATAACAACTTCATCATTTTCTTAGAATTGTAGTTTTTGCACATCTTTTCTCCTTGGCATGCATTAATATCCTAATAGCGATCTACTGAAGAAATTATAAGAAGAAAAGATAGGCATAGAAAGAGAGAAAGAAAAGAGTAGATTAATTATGAAAATTAGGTACAAAGAATATAATTGGCACTTTCAAGAGGTTGCCTCTCTCCTACACAAAAATCATTGACAATAATTTTATCATTCCTTTCTCATTTACTTCTATGGCTCCTTACATGTTACTTATATAGCAATATTTTACAATAATTCTCTATGACATCACATAATTAACTAGCCACTTACCATTTTTAAAACCTATTCCTATCAGCTCTAAACCTTTTTTTACCTCTCCTATTATAGGTGATAGGATTGAATTATCTTATATTTTCTTATGCATTTCAATGTCTTTTCAATCCTATTTTTGTGTTTAAATACGCAATTTGTGTTCATTTTGTGTTTACATATATATTAAAGGATTGAACACAAATATATGCTAAAAGGAAGAAGCTTGACAAAGTTTGTCAATATGAGATGTCGTGATGAGTTCGATAGTGTTTCACAGCATTCGGAAGAGTTTTAAAGGAGATCTGAACCAAAACACAGGCCCACAAGCTAGAGCACAGGCCCATGATAGAGAGCATACAAACTAGACAGACATGAGGTTGCTTTCCTATTCGAGTTTTCAAGGGATTTTTCGGACATTTTAGGCACGGGAAAACCCTAGAGTTTACCCTAAATGGAAAATACAATTTTAAGAAAGAGAAATGATCTAGAAAGAGCTCTCCAATCTGCCACTTTTGGGAAAACTCCAAGAAAAGAGAAGGGCTCTCAAAATCTGCGACTTTTGGAAATACTCCAAGAAGAGAGAAGGAGAAGTAGAGAAATTATTGTTACTTTCCATAAGCTTAGCTATTCTCTCTCAGTGTCAATGCTTTATTTTCATATTCATTCCATTAGTTTGAAGCTTTCTCAGTGCTAATCATATTTTTTACATGTTCTAGAATGTTTAGAATGAATGTTTGATGGATTTTATAGTTGAAATTTATGAATTTTGTAAGGAACCTTTATATTATATCAATGGATGTTTGTTCCTTTGATTTCTATTAAGTTAGTGTTGAATTTTGGAATTTATTGCTTTGTTTATAATTTCCAA
Source organism: Erythroxylum pedicellare (assembly GCA_027563575.1). Classification (NCBI taxonomy): domain Eukaryota; kingdom Viridiplantae; phylum Streptophyta; class Magnoliopsida; order Malpighiales; family Erythroxylaceae; genus Erythroxylum; species Erythroxylum pedicellare. The sequence goes on from JAOQMP010000001.1 coordinate 20,872,607, forward strand.
ACTTGGTTTTATTTAATTAAGTATGAGTTTTGTTTATTTAATGTCTATTTTGCTTAATATGAACATATGTGGCTACACTACTTAGAGGTTTGGAGATATTATAAGGATGAAGGGATGGAAATTATGAGAATGGAGTTGAACTTGTTTTGAGTTGGTGCTTGTAGGCCTAGGTTAGCTTGAGATTTAGGATAAATGTCATAAATTAGGAATTGTATATAGGTTTGATTAGGTAACTTTCTAATCTGAAGGCTAGGGTTGAGCATGTGATATGTAATAGTCCATAGTGATACCTAGAAGTAGCAATAGGCTAGTTGAATTTATCAGGATACTTAATCAACTAATCTAGGATCTCATACCTTTAGGTTATACCTTCCAAGCTTATGAGTAGGTGGCCTAAGTTAGTTGTTTCTTAGTACCTAATGTGTCTTTGCTATTGAACTTAGAGAGCCTATTCTAGGTTATAGTGGATATTAGGGCATTTCTAGATCTTATTAGTTTTGCCTATTTTAAAGAAATTAAGGGTTCGAGAGGTTCATTAAGTCCCTAGGCTAACACCATGATGAGATTACCCTTTTATTTAGATTCAATGATTAATGAACATCTCGTAATCTCGAAGATATCTCCAACCCACTTCTTTACCATTATTATTAGTCTTTTCTAAATTTTCTTTGTGTTTGTCTTTTCGTTTACGTTCATTGCGTCTTAGTTGGTTTGTTTTCATCATTTCAGGGGTGTCTTTTTTTCATTTGTTTACAACATTTAAAGTAGCATTTACATCCTAACTCTTAGTGGTTTGACCCTAGCTCACCATTTACTGTATAGTTTGGTAGTTAGGAATTTATTATTTGGTAGTTAACGACAGGCTATCAATAGGTATGCAATACAGAAGGCCTAACATTACCCTCCTTAGTAAGATGAACTTTGTCCTCAAGGTTGAATTTTACAAACTACTATGCTATCAGATCATATGGATCTCAAATGACCTTGAATTCTGGTAAACCCTCCCATTGAATCAACACCTTTGGCCCCAACAATTTGCTGAAGGGTCAAATATTAAGCACCCTCTATAGTGGAACATTGCATTCCAACTATTCTGTCAATATTGGAGGTATTTTTTAGTAAGGAGTGTTAATCCTAATGGCCACCCAAATTTGGGACATGTGAAAGATAGGATGTATAGAGGCAGTGTGGGCAGGTCTAACTTATAAGTCACATGATCGATGGGTTGAGTGATTGTATAAAGGCCAAAAAGTTTTTACAGCTAACTTTTTGTTAGATCTAGCAGCCAAGGATCTATTTTGATAAATTTAAAGCTTTTTATACACCTAATCCCCTACTTTAAATATCACTTCTTTTCTTTTCCTATTAGCAATTCTCTTCATTCTATTTTGGGCAATGGCAAGTTGATCTTTTAATTCCCCTAACATTCATGGGCCTTCAACTGCTCATCAACCTCTAAATTCAAAGTATGGTTACTTTTATAGCATATTATTATAAGAGGTTATTTTCTTCCATAAATAACCTTGTATGAGAAAACCTAATGGATGTATGCAAAGAGGTGTTATACCACAATTTAGCCCATGCTAACCACTTCTGCCAAGTGCGTGGTTAGGAACTAGTAAAATAATGCAGATATGTTTCAAGGCAAACGGTTCCTTTCCTTTGTTTTCCCATTAGTTTGGAGGTGGCAGGTGGTTCTCCTCTTAAGTATAGTTTTTTGTATTAGGAGCAACTCAATCTCCTAAATGACTCATGAAAACCTTTCGTGATTAGAAACAATTGGCTTGGGGACTCTGTGAAACTAAATGATTTGTTTAATAAAGAGTTCAACCACCTTAGTTGTCGTGTATAAGTGCTTTAAGGTTAAAAAATGTCCATATCCACTACCACTAATGTAGTGTCAAACACATTAGACTTAGGTAAACCATTAATGAAATCTATAGGTATGTCTTCTTATATAGCTTTAGGTATTGGTAGGGGTTAAAATAGCCATGTTGGAGATAAGGCTAGGTATTTATTTTGTTGGAAAATTATGCAACTCTTAATAAATTATTGCAAATTCCACTTTATACCTACCCCATATAGCTTAGTTGTAGCCTCTTATAGGTTTTGAGAAAACTGAAGCATACTCCTAGAGGGCTGTAATGAAACTCCTTGAGAAGGGATGGAACTAAGGATATTTTTGGAAGAACTATTCGATCCTTGTTTCTCAACTAACCTAAAAGAGGGACCACCCAGGTTTAGATGCAAGATCTTGCTACAAAGACCTGATGATTATTCTCAATTGAGGATCTTGGTTTATTTTTTTTGAAATCTCTGTCTAATTCAAAACCTTGGAAACAGTCTCTGTTCGTAATTCCACGTACCCATAAGTTTGAGATAAAGCATTTGTTACCCTATTTTGAGTTCCTAGCTTGTATTTAATATTGAAATCAAATCTCAGTAGCTTAGATAATCACTTTTGGTGCACCATTGATACCATTCACTGCTCCAATAGAAACTTCTAACTAAATTGATCAATCCTCACTACAAACCTTCTCCCTAACAATTAATGTCGTCATTTCTAGATTGCTAACATGATGGCCATCAATTCCCTCTCGTATACACTTTTGAAGTGGGCCTTTCCAATTAGAGCTTGACTGAAGTAAGTTATGGTATGGTTATTTTTACATGAAAATTGCTTCCAATATCGATCTTAACATATCACTCTCTACCATAAATTCTTCATTGAAGTTAGGCAATGCTAGGACAAACACTATTGTCATTGCCTCTTGAAGTTGGTGCACAACCTCGGTTGTTTCTTCATCTTAATAGAAGGTATAATTTTATAGTAACTAAGTTAATGACACAATGATTTTACCATAATCCTTCACAAATCACCGATAATAACCAATGAGGCCCAAAAAGTTAGTTATGGCTTTTACTCTCTATATTAGTAGCTACTTCTTTTTCTAATATTGTATGTCCCAAGTACTTAATTTTCCTCTGCCTATAACAACATTTTTTATAGTTAGCAACGTCTCTTAAGTGTTCTAAGTATGCTTCAAGTGTGGGGCCATACACCAGGATATCATCAAAGAATGGTTGCACCATTTTCTTTAATAACTTTCGAAAAATTTTGTTCATCAAAGAATGAAATATAGCGGGAGCATTGGTGAGGTCGAAAGGCATTACTGATAATTTACAGTGTTTTTCATATACTTAGAAAGTTGTTTTAAGAACATCCTTTGGTTTGACCCAAATTTGGTGGTATCCATATTTGAGATCTAATTTGGAGAAGACCTCTGCTTTATGAAGGTTATTTAATAGTTCATTAATGATTGGAATCAAAAAGAGGTTTGGTACTATTGCCTTATTCAAAGCCCTATAATCTATATAGAATTGCCAACTCTCATCTTTCTTTTTTACTAATAGCATTGGGCTGGAAAAATACTTCTCACTCTCTTTAATGATGGTGGCTTTAAGCATCTAATCCACTAACTTCTCAATCTCCAATTTCTAGGTATGGGAATAACAGTAGGGACGTACATTAATAGGTTCATTACCCTTCATTAAGATGATGAAATGTTCTTTTCCTTTCTTTGGTGGCAGCTTGGATGGTATAACAAATACATCTTAGAACTCATTCAAGAAGCCTGCCATCTCCATATTCTCCTCTTGATAAGGACCTTTCATATTGGCATCTAAACTACCCAATTCCACTGAAAGACCCTGTCTCTTATGCTAAACTACTTTCAACGTTGTCTTTACCAACACCACATAGTAGCTTAAGATGAGATCTCCTTATAAGGTGGTTATTATATCACCCACACACACTTTCATAGTTAGTTCGTGCCAATTGGTCTAAGTTTCCCCTAAAGTAGCTAGCCATTTCAATATGAGAATTACATTCGAACTACCTAACTCTAATGGCAAGTAGTTTTCAACTACCACTGGTTCTTGCAACCTTAAGGGAATATCCTTTCAAATATCTTGACCTACCACTGTTATTCCTATCCTTATCACTCTGTTATACTATGTCATCACTTCCAAGGGTAGATTTAACTCCTTCACCAACTTAAAGGTGATGAAATTGTGAGATGCCCTACAATCGATCAACATCACTACCTCCTTACCCAAAATGGTGACGTTAACCTAACCATTGAATTGAGTGGAACTTATACTGTTCCCATGGATGCCACTTACTCTAATTCTATTACCTTAGCCTCTTCATATTCCCCCATTTCCTTTTAGTTAGACTCATAATGTACGATAAGAACATTTAATTCACAATTCTTTCATCAACGCCTATAATGGTATTTCTTGTCACAATGGAAGCATAACCCCTTCTCTCGTCTTGTTAGATGATAGAGGCTCTAATTTTCTTGAAGTATCTCTTCAATTAGGTGGTTTGTGTAGTGTTTTTGTTGTCTTTCTTGGTTGGGTGGGGTTAAGTTGTTGAGGTCAATGGGTTACTAAGGTTTTTTGAGTTTTTGGTCAATAGGTACATCCTAATTTATTTCCTAGGTTAGGGTTTACTCTGGTGGGCTTAGATGTCTCATATTATTGGTAAAAAAATTTATTCCTAATTTCCACTTTAAGGGTCGCATCCATCACTTCAACTTGATCGATCGAATTAATCATCAACATTTCAGCTTTAATTTTCTTTTTAAGGTCAATAATAAACACAATTATCATATTTTTATCATGTAGATTAAATGAGATAGACAAGGCCTTAAATTGCTTCCTATATCCTTAAACGGTAGAGTTTTTTTATAGGGAGAGCAAACATTGATGGGAGAGATGATGATGAAAAAAGAGCAAATGATCATAAACGTTTTGTAGTTCACCAAAACTTTTAAGAAGAGAGATATCCTAAACTGATCCAAGAATAACAATTTTCATATTGAGTCAATATATCTTTAGATTTTATTGAACCATTGACTAGTCAAAAGAAACAAAATTTAGAATATAACGTATAAATTAAAGCAATATGTTCTTGAACCAAACTATCGTTCCTTGGAGAGTAAGATTAATGTGTAGTAATAACAAGCTAAGATCCATACAACAATAGATGACATATGGAATGACCTTCTTAATGATGCAAACCTCACCATTCCACCATCAATGAGAAGTTTATCACCTTCTCATATATCTATTAGATTTATTACTATGAATAAATTAATAACTTGTGAGAAAAAGCTAACACTGTATTAAGTTGAAATTGGTAATAAAAGATAAAAGGACTTCCTTTGGCAGCCAACAGTCAAGGTAAATTCAGCTAAAGAGGCAAATTATTTAGTGAAACAACTTGGAAATAAAGGTATAATAGCAAAGGGCTAACTATGTTGTTGAAGTTCTAGTGGGGACATGATTTTCAATAAATTAAGTAGGCATTAACTTGACCAACAAATGAGACATGTTTATAAATATCAAGTTAGATGCTTGTAAATTCAAGTCCATTATAGAATTTGAAAAATTAAAAGGGTACCTTTAGCAAAACCATCATAGTTTAAAGTATTAACGCATTCAAAACAAGTTGATTTTTAAGAACATATGATAAAAATCTATAATTCATTATCCCGCAACATGTTATTAATTATAAACTCCTAATTTTCTATAAATAAATAAATAAATATCATTGAGAATGTAAAAAGGCAATCAAAGTAGTTATAAGGCTATAGAAACAATAGTTATAAAACTATGAGGTTAGGAAACCAATCCTCATATCAAAACTATAAATTAATAAAAAACAGACAAGGTCTATTACTCCATACCCCAATTATGCTTCATGGAAGAACTTAGGCTATTAATAACTTGGTTGGCTATTAAAATCTTTCTAATCCAAAAATATATATGCTTTTTGCAAAAACATATTTATCCATGTGAACATCCCTAAAGATTCTTTAGTTTCTTTAAAACCAAAGTGAATAGATAGAACAAGTTACCATTAGATTCAGGCATTTCCTATTTTCTTCAATCCTTTAATAGAGATTTTCATCCTAAATTAAATTATTTCCCTAGTCATTCTCAGGGCAAACTAAATTTGTTTTATATTGCGTCATTGCCCATATTGTAGAAGAAAACTTGTATTTGAAAAGCAAACAATTTTAGGTCATATGTTGCATAGGACATAAATCTGATCGTTGTTTCCCTTCAGTTTATATTTCTTCTTTAACCTTCCTTTAGTTTCCAAATAGGTTACAAAAGAAGCCTTAGGCATCAGAGATCCTTTCCAGCCTATATTATACCAAGGAACACTCAGATAATAAGGTTTTATAGCTTTTAAATAAGAAAAGTTGGTGAATTCTCCCTGAATACATGCCCAATTCATCCATTAAGGATAAACTCATTATCAAAAATAATATGTGAGACCTTGGTGTTAGTGTTGATTGTCCACCTACCTAGTAGAGACAGTAGCTCAGCTCTTTTAATAAATGGATTATGAAATGTCCAATTGTCCAACCAAATCCAAAAATCTTCACAATTACCAATCTTCATTTTGATGAGGGGGTAAATATTGTATTTATGGGTTAAAATGTTAATAAAAGGGCAAAAATGTTCCATCTTCTCTTTCAACTGTCAAAAATTGGAATCACTCAAATAGTAGGCATTTATCCATTTGCTTAATAAAGCCTCTCTATGTTTGAAGCTTCAAAATTCTCTTAGAAATTATCTTGGTTTAGATCAGTAGAAAAGAAACCAGTCCTAACCCTCCTTCTTGCTTCCTCTCACAAAGATGGTCCCATTTCACCTTAATCCCCTCAGACTATTCTGCTTTTCTAGACCAAAGGAAATTCTTCATGCATCTTTCAATATCTTTAATGATTTTCTTTGGAAGAACCAAGTGTGAGATCAAATGGTAGTGTAGGTTGTTTAGAACTAAAATAATTAGTTGAACTCTCCCTGCTTGAGAAAGAAAATTGTTCTTCCAAGCATTAATCTTACTTTTATATCTTTCCAACAGCATCAAGCAATCATGGTACTTCAACTTCTTTAAGGATAAAGGTACCCCCAAATATTTGAAGGGAAGACTTTGAATATTCAAACCAAATATCTCCTGCAGACTATCAGTATTAGAGACATCCCAAGAAAAATACATCTTGCTTTTTAGGAACTTAAATTTCAAGTCAGAGGTTCTACAAAACTCCATGAGAGATTTATAGAAGATTGATATTGACTTTTGATTTGCAACACAAAACATCATTAAATCATCGGTGAAACTAAGATGAGTGAATTATAATACCTCACATTTGTGGTGATAGGAGAAATTTGAATTTCCCAAAATGTTATATCTAATGATTTTGTTGAGAATTTCCATAGAGATTATAAAAAGATATGGTGATAAAGGATCACCATGCCTTATCCAATTAAAGCCTTTAAAAGGCTTAATGGGGGATCTATTTAAAAGCACACTATAGAAAGGTATTGAGATGTACTCCTTAATCCAATAAGTGAATTTAGAGGGGATACCAAACTATTACAAACTGCTAGAGATAAAACTTCAATTGATGTTGTCAAAGGCCTTAGAGAAATCTATTTTGATAGCACAACCTTTGATTGATTTATTGAAGTTGTAATCCTTCATTAACTCTTAAACCAGCAGGATATTATCAAAAACTGATCTACCGTAAATGAAAGCACTTAAGATTGATGAATCATAGATATAAGAGGAATTTTGAGTTTGTTTGCCAACAATTTAGCTATCAGTTTATAAACTATATTGCAACAAGGCACAAGTTTGAAGTCACTTAGGGAGACAACCTGTGGAACTTTGGGAATCAAACAAATGTGTGTGGAATTCATCTCCCCTAACATCTAAATTGAATGTAAGAATTCCTAACCTCAACAAGCAAATTACCAGTTATGTTACATATGCATTGAAAAAATTAAGCATTGTACCCATTGGGACTAGGTGCTTTCCTCAGATTTATAGAGAAAAGAATATCTTTGATCTCCTAACGAGTATTAAGCAAATGCAATGATTCTAGATCAAAGTAAGCAAGATGTGACCCTATACATCAACCAGATCATGTAGGGATGTCTTTCCAGACCTGTTTGAAGCTAGTAAATTCATATATAATTTGGTAACCATCATTTCAATCAAAGAAAAATTAGTAACCAACTAGTCATTGCAATTAAACAAACTCATAATTTTATTGGAGTTTCTCCTAGTCAAGATGGATTTATGAAAGAACTTTGAGTTAGAATTTCCCTCCTTCAACCACAAGTTTCTTGCCTTTTGCATCAACAATGAGTTGTGATTTATAAGAGCCTTGATATATTCTTGCAATTTCCTTTTTTTATGCTGCAAATTCAAGTTATCAGGTGCTAGGTAGGAAGCCCTCTTAGAACCTTTTTAGACTTTAGTAAACTCCTTTTCGATGGAAGAGTTCCTATTTTGAGAAACATCTTAAGTTTTGATTTTAAAGTATAAAGCTTCCTCATGAACTAATAAGACTTATAACCTTGAACATCACTAGACCATGCTTCACTAACCAATTCCATGAAATCATCCTTGCTCCTTTTAATGAAGATATCTCTGATCTCCATATAGGAGTGATATGAGCATAACAGTGATTCGAACAATATATGAGAATTTGGAAAAGATCTCGACCATACTTGATTGGATAGAACCCTATCAAGGTTCTTCCTGATTCATGCGTCACCTTTTTGCTTGTTACTCTAGATGAATATGTTGCTTGAATATCTTCAATCAATGGCATCAATCTTTGACTTTACCCTTTCTATCTCACTACCCAGATTGGAAAGGTCAACTCTGACCCCTTAAGCTTCAGATGGAGATAAAACATATTTAAAGTCCCAAAAAATAATCCAAGGACCATCATACTATTGATACTATATAGATCATTCCATAACTTAACCCTTTAGAACTCAAAGTTAGAAGCATAGATTATAGTCACGTTAACTATTAAATCAAAATCGTCAGGGCTACATAGGAGATGAACATATTGATCAAAAGAATTCGACACAAACACATTAACTCTTGCCTTATTAAAAGCATATCCTATCCTTCCATTAAAGTGTTAAATGTGGTTAAAGCCATATTTCTAGTTTTTCCGCAGAAAACTCATTGAACTTTGGAGCTTGAATGCCTTGATTCTAGTTTTTAGCATTCTTACTAAAATGGGTTACTTTTCCAAAATAATATCCTTAATAGGTAACCTTTTACGGGGCTTATTCATGCCCCTAATGTTCCAAAATATCATCTAAATCTATTAGTAACTTTCCAACTCCCTTTAGGTTTTCTCCTTTTCCTCTCTGATCTTCTGCTAGAAGTGGAAATAAACTTTTCATTCAGTGCTTGCATTTCATTAATGATCCCCTAATGAGAAGCCTCATCTTCCTAATCACTCTTTGGAGGATCTACATTACTTTCACTTATTCAGTAGGTAGAGCGCTAGCTTTTGCCTTATCTCTAGCTGTAGCAATGTTTAAATTATCAGACTAACCCCTCCTTTCAGCTAAAGAAGTATTATGTACATCAGGACAATTACTAGTGGGATTAGGTTTTGGAATAGGGTCGACTAGATCTTCTTCTAATCCCCTTAACTCATTATAATCCCCTCTTGTGAAAAGTCTCCCTGTGGGTTTCCAAACTTTCTTGTACAAAAAAGGTTTCTAATTGTATGAGAGTTGAATCTCAGCTTTTACAAGCTTATTAATAGGGTTGAGTTTCATGAGAGATAAACTTCAACAGGGGCCTTCTTAGGATTTATTTCCATACATATTCAAGCATAGCACACCTTTTTAAGCTTAGCAGTTGCTAAATCAAAAGCCACAGTTTTTCCCATTGCACTTGCTAAGAAACTTAATCCATCCATCGACCAGTACTCCTGAGGAATGTTGTGAAAATTGATCCATAAAGGAATGGTTTCAATGTTGTTTTTATCAAAAACCGAACTTGGCATCCATCTATAAATAAACATAGGTTGTCCAACCACATGCCAAGATCTTCTGAAATCTTACCTATTCTCTCATCATCTGTAAACTTAAATAGAAAGGTATCTTCCTCCATAAGAAGAATTCTATCTAAACCCTTATCCCCCCATCTGCTTTGAGCCCAAATTTGCATAAAGAGAAAATTTAGTCTTTTGTTTAGGAAAAAACCAAGATACATTTCCATGTTTTTGCTCCTTCCCGAAGAAGCTCGAGGGGAAGGGGGGACTATACCATCCAACAGGCAGAAGAAAAATGTTTCGGCTTTGCTAATAGAGCTTTATGTGGGACAACATTGCTCTAAGAATTCCCAATGCCATTCCAATTTCTAGCATTCTGTTTGGTTCGATCTTTAACAATTTTTACATCTAAAGATTCCTGAAGAGTGAGGAAATGATTTTGCAATACCTATAGGGGAGAAGAACTCACTTTAAGTGTTTCGACAATTAGAAGCTTGGAGCCCCTCAAATTTTCGGCTGCGTTTTGGGAAGGTGAGTTATTGGAAATTAATTAAAATTAATCATCGGTATCACTCCACCTCCACAGTTCCACGCAACCCTCTCGCCAAGCATATCGGTCCCCCTCACCTTTCTTGCTCGTTAAACCTCACCAGATGCTTTTGTTTCACTTACTTTGCCAGTCGCTCTTTGTTTATGCCGATCACCTCGCCAGTCGCTTGCTCTCGCCCAATCGCATCTATTTATTTCTCTATAAACACCTAATTTGTTCAAAAGATTATATCTTTCTGAAAGATAAAGCAAAGGAACACCAGCAATTAGCATAAATATGTCAGCTTTAACTAAAGGAGCCCCACCAAGATCACCCATATAGATTTCACTCCCTTTCGTGTCCATCATGATCGTAACATTGAAACATTTCTCTTCATTCCACCTCCTTACTAGCATTATGACCTCTTGATGCCACTCCTGTGTGTCATGGCACATATTAAAAAGTGCGATATTCATGCCTTCGACATCTAACACCTCCAACTCCTTGAAGTTGCAAGTTGCCGATCCGATCGTGCATATGTTCTTATCCTCCAAAACCTCTTTTCCAACAACTCAACTTATATCACTTAGTCCACCATAACCTCCTCCATCTCCAATGATGATAAATTTATTAGCTTCCTTCCGTCAGACACAATGACATTGCAACTTAAGGGCAAAATAAGGGTTACTTTTAGTGCGCGGATGTGAAAATTTGAATAAAAGGTGGGGTTTGGGGAATCCATGAGAAGAGGGTATGGATGGAGGTGGAGGGAAGGAGAAGCAAGGAGTGGGATAAGAGATGGGTGTTCTCAATGACATCATCAACGAGAGTAAAAGAAACAGAGTTTTGGTTTAATGGGGGTTTAAGCAGGAAAAGTAAAACAATTGAGTGGCAACAGGCAAGAGCATTATTAATTGTTGAAGGAAGTTAATGACGTGAGACGGTAGGGATTATTCCCCGAATACGTGATCATAATGTTTATTATATTAATTTTTAAATATTTGACAATATAATTAAATTATTTATAGTTGTTAAAAACAAAAGAAAATCAAAAGATATATGCAGGCCTACGGATACCGTTTCGTACCGGTTGGTACCAGCCAGTACAGTAACAGTATCTGTTCCTTCGGAACCAGCTGTTAATACCAATCGGTATTGTAGTTTTTCGTTCGGTATCAGCCGGTACGTAAAATATCGACGCATACCGGCCGGTACCATAAAATATAAAAATTTGATGACTTGTTTGCAATTTTTAACCTAAACCTACCCAACCCCCCCGATGCCTACCTCTGCCTTTCTTGAACCTTCTCACCTTCTCCTTCTCCTTCTCCTTTGGTCCTCCGTCATTTATTTCTCTCTCTATAAATGCCCCCGCCCCCCATCCGTCTCCTTCCTCTCTCCGCTATCTTCTCGTCTTCATCTTTGTCTCCAGTCTCCACCGTCTCTGTCTGCTGTCCACCGACTCTCACTTTTTTCTCTGGCTCTCACCGACTCTCACTTCTTCACCACCATCGCATTCTCTCTCTCTCTTTGTCGTCTTCATCTCCAACTGGTGACTGGTCTGCTGGTGCTGCTGCGTCTCTTCCCCATCCTCCTCAATCCACGTCAGCATCAGAGGACAGAGATCCTCCCTTAGCTTGCGTCTTCGCATCCTCTGAAGATGCCACTGTCATCGGCACTGAATGTCTAAAGGAGGAGAGATCGTCACAGCCTTGCAATCGCCACCAATCTACACGACCCGAAGCCTCTAAGGTCTAACCCGTCACTGAAGACCCGACCTGAAGACCCAAAGCTTTTGAATTTTTTTGGGATGTGTTTTTTTAGTTTTCCAATTTTGTTCCTGCTTAAATCTTAATTGCATTATTTATTGTCTTGGATAATTGGATTGGATGTTGGATTTGTGAAATATTTGGAAGATGGAAGTTTTCTTAATTGCAATTTGTGTGTAACTGGTTCTGGTATTGTGGTTAGAATCTGGATATTGTCATTTGGAAATAGAAATGGATTTGAAATGTTGAATTGAATGAGTGAGTCTCACGGTAAATGACATATTGCTTTTCTGATTTATGTGGGTTGGAACTTAGAAATGGAAATGTTGAATGATAAGTTGATAACGGTATTGTCATTTGGAAATAGAAATGGAGTTGAATTCGCAATGAATGATGTATTAGTTATGAAAAATTAAAGATTAGTTTAAGCTTATATTTATTGTAAGTTTTTGTATGAATGATATGTATGTATTATGCACGGCTTAACAATGTTGATTAACAATGTTGATTATCAAAATTAAAAGTTGAACTTGAAACTTGAAACTTGAAACAACCTAAATGTAAAATTTAAACCGATAATACTAAATTTGTAAAATTGTAAAAACTTAAATCATTAATTAACACATTCTTAATGTTTGTAAAATGGTATTTTATTTTTAATATTTGGGTATTGAGTTTAGGTAAATAATTAGTTGAGTATAAAATTATACAATTAGAAATTAATAATAATTCAGTTGTAGTTAATTATAGTATTTGCCTATTTGGGTAATAGTTTTGGGTAAATAATTAATTGAGTATAAAATATATTGAACTTTAATTATTTGGTAATAAATATGTGTAGAGTATCATAAATATTTATAATAGATAATGTATGAAAGTAGTGATGTAATAAATGTATTCGAAAAAGAACTTTTTTTTGTTAAATTGTGAATATGTTGTAGACTTGTAGGTTCCAATCGTTTATACTTAGACTTATTAATGTTAATTAAAAATTGTAAAAGCAACATATATATTTAAAAACGAAATATAGAATGGTGTATATAATATTATGATTTGTTAGAAATGAAGAGAAGATTCAAAGCTTTAAATAAGGGAAAAAATTCCAAAGAAGCTATATCCTTCAACTTGATCATCATGTTATGAATATAGGTGTATGAACAATTATATAAGATACGTCATTCATTATTTGGCAATTATGTAAATCATATCATAGATCATACCCTTCAACTTGATCCTCATGTATGAAACTTTGAATTGAAATTGTTGGAAATTATTGGAAATGAAAATTGTTTATGTATGATTTGTGGAAGTTGGAAAAGGAAATTGTTGGAAATTGTTAGAAATGAAAATTAGTTTATGAATGTAATGTGATTATTGGAAATGGAATTGGAAATTGTTGGAAATGGAAATAGAATTATGAATATTTTGTGATTATTGGAAATGGAAATTGTTGAAAATAGAAATGGAAATGGAAATTGTTGGAAATTGAATTGGAATTATGAATGTTTGTGATTGTTGGAAATGGAAATGGAAATTGTTGGAATGGAAATGGAATTATGAATGTTTTGTGATTATTGGAAATGAAAATTGTTGAAAATTATTGGAAATGGAATTGGAAATTGTTGATAATTGTTGGAAATGGAATTGGAAATTATTGATAATTGTTAGAAACGGAATTGGAATTACGAATGTTTTATGATTGTTGGAAATGAAATTGGAAATTGTTGATAATTATTGGAAATGGAATTGGAAATTGTTGTTGGAAATGGAATTGGAAATTGTTGATAATTGTTGAAAATAGAATTATGATTGTTGGAAGTGGAAATTGTTGGAAATTGTTAGAAATGTAATTGGAAATTGTTGATAATTGTTGGAAATAGAATTGGAAATTATTGATAATTGTTGAAAATGGAATTGGAATTGTGAATGTTTTGTGATTACTGGAAATGGAAATTGTTAGAAATAGAATTGGAAATTGTTGATAATTATTGGAAATGGAATTGGAAATTGTTGAAAATGGAATTAAAATTATGAATGTTTTGTGATTGTTGGAAATAAAAATTGTTAGAAATTGATGAAAATGGAAATTATTTATGTATGTTTATTGTTATTATATATGTTGAATGTTTTGAATTGTTCGCTTTTGACTTATACTGAATTGTGTGTAATGTAATCATACAAAATGAGTTATATTATATAAGATGGATATGCATATTGTGTACTGAAATTATGTGTTATTTATTCTTATGTGTTACTTATTTTGATATATGCATTCATTTATTTTTACAGATAAATAGAAGAAAGTTTTAAGTACTCCTAGAAGATACAATAATCCAGCTTGGGCTCATGCTGCATTGGTTTCCGGTATGAGAAACCATACTATTTGTTTGTTTTGTAACAAGCATTTGAAAGGTGGAGGAATCATCTGATTTAAAAAAAACATTTAGTTAAGGTTGAAGGAGATATAGAACCCTGTAAAAAAGTAAGTCATTATGTGAAGTAGCAGATGAAACATTGCTTGATGAATATCAATATGAGAGAGATAGAAGGGAAAGGTTGAATTTTGAAATTCTTAGTGGAAGTTCGTTTTCTAGTTTCCATGGTAATTTTGGAAATGTTGAAGGTAGAAGTGGTAGTGGTAATTGTGGTAGTGGTACATATAGTGTTCCATCTCAGGCTCAAGAAGAAATACCTGAATTTGATGTGAGGAAGAGAAGAAGGCAGGTGACTAGTTTCTTTGCACTACGAACAACTCCTGGAGCCTAACCTTCAATTCGTTATACAATGCAATCAAGAGATCTGGCTCACAATGCCGATATGATAGTAGCTAGATGGTGGTATGATACAGGTTCGTCATTCAATGCTTCTCATTCATATTATTATCAACCTATGATGGATACAATAGCCTCTTATGGTCCAGGATATAAAGATCCTTCGATTGATGACTTAAGAGGTAAATTTTTGAGTTGTGTTGTTTCTGAAATTATAAATTATTTGGCTAAAAGAAGAGTGAATTGGGGTACTTATGGATATTCAATCATGTGTGATGGTTGGAAAAATAGGAGACAAGAGCCTATTATTAAATTTTTAGTTTATTCTACAAATGGCTCTATGCTTTCGAAATCTATTGATGCATCTGACCTTATTAGAAATACTGAGACTTTGTTTGTGATATTCGATAAAGTTGTGAATGATGTAGGGCTAAAAAACATTGTTTAGTTTATTATTGACAATGATTTCGCTTATAAAGTGACATGAAAAAGATTGCAGAATACGTATAATTCATTTTTTGGACTTCTTGTGTTGCACGTTGCATTGTCCTAATGTTAGAGAATATAAGGAATCCTAGATATTTTCCTGTTATTAATGAGACTATACAGAAAGCTAAAAAGGTGATAAGTTCATTTATAATCGTACATATGTATTGAATTTGATGAGAAAGGAATTTACCAAAGGTAGGAATTTGTGTCGTTCTACTGTGACAAGATTTTCCACAAATTTCTTATCACTTCATTCTTTTGTTTCGATGAAGAAAGAGTTAAGACAAATGTTTGCAAGTGATAAGTGAATTGCATCTCAGCATGCTAGGTCTAATGCTAGAGTGGAGGTTTGTAATATTATACTGGAAGATAGAGAATTTTGGTCTCAATGTCAATTTGTTATCCGAATTTATGAGCCTTTTGTGAGGGTCCTTCACTTAGCTGATAGTGAAAAAAAAGTCAACAATAATTTATATTTTTGATGTAATGGAGAGAACGACGGAAGCAATCAAGACTAACCTGAAATATAGGCCTTCTTTATACACACCACATCTTTCAATCATTAATGAGAGAAGGGAAAGACAATTTTCTTCTCCATTATTTGCAACTGGAGCATTCTTAAATCCTAGCGTCTATTTTAGATTAGATCTTACTAAGCAAGCTGAAGTTAATAAAGAAATGATTTTAACTATTACAACAATTGTTAGCATTGACGCGATGTAAGATCTTTTAAGCTCACAAATGGAGCTTTACAAGTTGTCTTATGGGGATTTTAGAACGCCGATTGCTATTCGAAAAAAAGGAAAACTTTCTCTAAGTATTAGTTATTTACTTTTTCTTATTTATTGAAAATTAATTATCACTTTATTTTGTTTATAACACTACTTTTTTTTATTCTTACAGTTTCTTGGTGGGATCAATTTGGAAATAGTGTTCTAGAATTGAAAAGGTTTGTAATTCAGATTTTAAGTCAATGTGTCAGTGTAACAGGCTATGAACGAAACTGGAGCATATTTAAATTTATCCACTCAAAGAAAAGAAATAGACTGGAGCATAAGAGGTTGAATGACTTGGTTTTTATTCGTTACAATTTAAAGCTTTGATAAATGTATGTTGTTGTCATTAGTATAATTATTAATTTTGATATAATTTCTTATAATTTTCTAATAATTAAAATTTATTGTTTACTAGGAGTCTTAATAACACAAGTTGTTCAACTTATCCAATTTCCATTGATAATATTGATCTTTTAGCATATTGAGTTTCTGAAGAACCGAATCTTGTAGATGTTTATGATTTGGAAGATAATCTTGGATGAAAAAGCATTGACATGTCACTTAGTACATTAAATTTGAATGATAATGATGATGAAACTCCTCTCAATGATGAGGATTTTGTACCAAATGATCACTAGGGTTAGTGCAGTTATAGTAGATATCCTCCCGTTGACGATTGAATTTTGTTCCAAATTTTTGTTTTTCCTCTTCTTTTAATTTTACTTATATTTGATGTTTATGTTAAATTCTATATATGTAATATAATTGTAAATGTTTTTGTTTTAGGTTTAACTTCTACTTGATTGTTTCTTCATCATAAACTATTTTTGTCAATTGTTTAAGGATATTTATTATTCTTTTTATTGGATGTTTTGATGTAATTGTTATTTATTAAAATGATAAAATTGTATTATTGTAATATTTAAATACTTTTTATTATTCTTAATTTTATTTTTGTATGATGATTATTGTCTTTTTTATATTAATTGTGGTTATTATTTATATGTGAAATATTTAAAAATATTATTATTTCATATTATATTGTGATTATTATTTATTATTACGATTTTTGAAAATATGGTTGATGTAAACAGTAAACTAGTAAAGTATACAGTACAACTGTGCAATATATCAATTGACTATTTTTCAAATTTTAAAAATTTTATCGACTATTTTATAAATCTAAAAAATTACTCAAAACGGTATTTGGTATTGACCAGTACTAAACGCAGTATAGTACTGTACTAGAACTCAATACAATACCAAATCTAGTACGGTATTCGCAACTTTGGATATATGGCCATGGGCTTCCTATTAATGGGCTTTTCTGGTAATTTGGGAATGGGCTAACTGTTTATGAAATAAAAAAGATCCAATAAATAAAAATCATAATAATAATATAAGTAAAAGTAAGAAAGGAGGGAAAATGAAATCGCTGAAACTTTTAGGGAGTTTTCCCACCAAAACCCAAATTTCAAATATCAATTTAGCCAAAAAACCCCGCAGACTTCTTTTTGCCTACACCTCTTCTTCATTTTAAACGCGACAACTTCTCTTCTATCTGCTTCTTTACCCTTACAGGTTCACATCTCTCTCTCTCTCTCCCTCTCAATTCAGATCTTCCAAGCTTTAAATTGATTAGGACTATGGTTTATCTTTCTTTCTGATACATGTTTTGGTGTAGGTAAAATCGAATTTAAGAGCCCATGGCTGGAAAAGGAGGAAAGGGTCTTCTGGCATCCAAAACCACCACAGCTAACAAAGACAATGACAAGAAGATGCCTGTTTCTCGCTCTTCTCGTGCCGGTATTCAGGTTACTTATTAAATACTACTACTTCTTCGCTTTCTTGGTTTTCTTGTTTCTTTTTTCAACTTTCCAAGTTGGGGATTCATGATTGATTTGTAGTTACTGTTATCTTAATGTTATTCAATCAGAAAGATTACATTACATGGCTACATATTAATGTTTGCCTAGGATTTTGCTTTGGCTGATAGTTGAAATATACATTTTTAATGCAACTAAACTGGTTACCATCCTAGGCGGTAGGGCAAAATTCTGGTGGAAAATGACCTCATCGAGATTTAAGGATAGAAGAAAGTTTTGTCCTTGAAAGTATCTTTTTCATTTTTCAAATAATAGTCCGGCCATTGAACCATACTTTCTGTAAGTGTCAAAACAAGATTTGCAGAACATTTCTTGTTTAACATTCAACAAATATTCTCACTTTATTTGTGTTTTTAGCCATGATTACTGGGTAATGATTATTTGTGGCTTTTGGATTGATGTTTTCAGTTTCCAGTCGGTCGCATTCACCGTCACCTCAAGCAAAGGATAAGTGCCCATGGACGAGTTGGGGCAACTGCTGCTGTCTACTTGGCTTCAATTCTAGAGTATCTGACTGCTGAAGTTCTTGAGCTTGCTGGGAATGCCAGCAAGGATCTGAAAGTCAAGAGGATCACACCAAGGCATTTGCAGTTAGCCATTAGAGGTGACGAAGAACTTGACACTCTGATCAAGGGAACCATTGCTGGTGGTGGTGTCATCCCTCATATTCACAAGTCCCTTATCAACAAAACCACCAAAGACTGAGTTTGCTTGCATACAAATTACTTCGTGTTGTATTGTATCGGCTGAGCAGTTATTATGCATCTTGTTTGTGACTTTACTTTAGTTAGCATATTGCGGGCTTGCATGGGCCTACAACTTGTTGGTTAGCTGTATACTGTTTGACTTTCTAGGTTAATTTCTGTAGGATAGATGTCCACGTTTAGATTTAGACTGAAGTTTGTTTGGATTGTTGACTTAAATTCCTTTGCTCTTTCCGACTGATATTCTGAAGTCATAAGCTCTTGACCTTAACTTATGGAACCGGTAGTCAGCTGCTATCCTAGTAATACTTTGTGATTACTAGTCGATAAATCTTTTTCTTTTAAACTATTTGCACCAGAAAATGAAAAGTCTGTTATATTCTGCCTTTTATAAATTTTCTGGTTTTCGTTCTTATCAAGCAAGTTGCTTGGTTTATACATCATTTTTTTTAATTAGAAAGAGGTCAAGGAGTAGATAAAACATAGTTTTCCTGGTAAAGTAAAAATGTTCAAGCACCTAATAAGGTCATTGAAAATGATCTCTTACTATTTATCACGTTGATTAAGAGGTATTAATGTATGTCACACAATATCTCTTAGTTAATCAAATCCTTGTAAATTAGCCTTTATTTTTGCCTAAGATCATGTACATTAATGTTGTATTTTATTATGTTGATTTGTTGCTTAGAGACATTTACTATGTATAAATAAGAGTATGTATGTCTCTTTTTACACATAAATATAAACTTTTCCAATTTTTTTGTCATTTTTTATTATATATGGTAGTAGAGTCTCTTTTGTAAAAAAAGGAGTCAAAATTTTGGAGCATTTTATTTCTTACTCTTAAGTATTTTGCCCTTACATTTTGGGTTCAAAAGTTAACTCGAAAAGCAATTTTTTTATATACCAAATTGTTCCTTATCATTTGTAAATTACATTGGTGCAAATTTTGTGGTTAGATGACGTCCTATACGCTTTGTCAAAAGTCACTAGTCTTCGAAAACCACCCAGTTGTAGAATCGTTGGGGGTAGAAGACAATCTAAACAATGCCTTTTTACAAGAACACAGAAGAGGTCCATGTCAGCGATAAGTTTGTGCCACATAATTGACACATCAACTTCATATCAGCGAAAATTAGTGCCATGTCAGTGCTGTGTTAACATGTGTCCCATCGCCATTGGT
This sequence comes from Erythroxylum pedicellare, assembly GCA_027563575.1. Taxonomy (NCBI): domain Eukaryota; kingdom Viridiplantae; phylum Streptophyta; class Magnoliopsida; order Malpighiales; family Erythroxylaceae; genus Erythroxylum; species Erythroxylum pedicellare. Next base: position 20,892,613 of record JAOQMP010000001.1, read on the forward strand.
ATATGTGTTGTCCTCTTAGTTGTTCACGTGTCCACCTTGTTTGGGTCATACCTATCGGTTCGATTCAGTTCGACGGTTGATCGTCTAGTTCGGCACTTTTTAATTTGGTTCTTCACAAACCAGACTGGTTCTTAAGTCTTCTTGACATCCTAAATCTAATTTTGAGGTTAGAATAACCAAATTCAATCTTTATAAATAGGTTTCCTCCCATCTTATTGCATTCTTTTACTATGAATGCCTATAAACTTCCCCAATACATTCTTAACCCTATTAATATCACCTTTGATGGCTCTAATTATGATCTTTGGGTTGAGAAAATGTGTAGTTTTTTTTAGGGAAGGCTTCTTTAGCGTATTCTTATTAGAGAAATACTTAAACTCATTCAAAAGAAAGATGAAGACATTGACGTATTCACCGTACGATTAGTGGCATGGGATGGCATGAACCGTCAAATCTTAACATGGTTTCGAAATACATGTGTCAAAGCCATCAAACTTGACTTTCGAAGGTTTGACATAGCTCAAAAGGTATGGAATTTTTTGAAAAATTGTTACTCTATATTAGATGATGTCCATTGATTTCAGCTTTATAAGAGACTCCATCAAACACAACAATAACTTAACCAAACAATACACAGTTATATGTCCAAATTACAAGAACTTTGGGATCAACTAGCACTTGGGGATCCTATTTGGCCTAATCCCGATGCTGCTGTGCTCTGTGCAAATCTTCGAGATCATCAACATATATGGCACTTGCTTATGACTCTCAAGGATTAATTTAAACTCATTTACAGTTCTCTTCTTCATAGAGGAACTCTATTAACTATTGACACTGTCATTAAGGAGCTCATTTTAGAGGAAAGTCGTCTCATTATGCTCCGACTTGAAAAATATGTTTCATCTATTGATGTTGTCCTTGCAACTCATATCCCATCTTAGATGTCTCAAAATTCAGTTAAGATGTATTATAAAGAATCTTACATCTATTGTAAAAAGCACAGACATCACATCTTTAAATATAGAAAACGACTCAAACAAAACTATGGACAAGGTAATTCTTCTAAATCTCCCTAGCCTGCTTCCACTATTGCTGCTGCCACTGAGGGGCCTATAGAAAGCACTTCTCCCAAATTCTCCTTAAAAGACCTTCATGCCCTTATTCAACAACTTCAACCAGATTCTGGTACAGTCTCCTCCTTTGCCCTATCTGTCACATCAGGTACTTCAAAATCTTAGTATCTCGATTCTGCCTATTGTAATCATATGACATCTAATTCGTCTATCCTTGAAACCATCTATCCCACATATTGTTCACACTGCTAATAATTCTACTATGCGTGTACAACATATAGGTACTGTTTATACTTTTACATTACATTTACCTGAAACCTTTCTTATTCCCAAACTCTCATTAAACCTTATATCTGTTGGACAATTATGTGAACTTGGTGTTAACTTATCTTTTTTGAGTCATGGTTGTTAAGTCAAGATGAATTTACTTCTATTGATTTTGATGACAATCAAATAATAATAATCTTAGAAATGTATGAACTGTTTTGATAAGTTTGTTAAGTGTGCAGAAAAATGTAAGCAACACTTAGTCAAACCCAGAAGATGCATGGTCAACATCAAACAATATATCAACAACAGACGAAGCGCGATACTAGACGAAATGTGATAACAGAAGAAGTATTATACTAGATGATACAAAAGGAAGCTATTCTAAAACGTCAGTTAGTTAGTTAGTTAGAGTTAATTACAGGAATCAACTAATAACAGTTTCTAGAAGATTCAAGAAGTAGTTTCTCAATAAGACAGTTGAAGAATTAGGCTATAAATACTAGTTTTAGTCGAAGATTAAATAACTTTTTTACAAGAGAGAAAGTTTAATTGTACAATACTTAGAAAAATTATGTATTCAAAGTGCAAAAGAAGAGAGCAAATACATCTGTAACATGAAGCTAAAAAATATCTTTCCTAGAGAGAGAAAGAAAGGCTAGAGCTTAGAGAGGCTAAGAAAGCAGATAAAGAATACTTTGTGAGTGAGACCTGAAGAGGCTCTGCAAGTGTAGAAAGAATACTTGTAAAGTTGAAGAGTATAGTAAAATTACAGACAAACTCTGAGGACTGGACGTAGCTCAAAGTTAAGGATGAACTGGTATAAAATCGCGACGTCTATTCCTAAACCTTATCTTTAATTTTCTTCTTGTTAGAAGAGTAGCTAATAATACTTGCGATTACATTACTTATCAACTTTAGTAAAGTGCTTTTGTGATCATCTGAATTCTGTAAAGAAACTCAAAAAATCTCAAAAGATTAATATCTTTGAAAAGATTACATAATTGAACCCCCCTTCTTGTGTATTTTACATATTATACGTGATTTCTATATTAACAAGTGATTTACATCAGTTGGTATCAGAGCGAGGTTTCCAAAAAACACTGTTACAAATTGAAGACAAAGATCCATGGCTAAATCACATGTTTTTATAGCTAAAGATGCCTCGGTCACAAAACCTCCTGCATTCAATGGTGAAGACTATCATTATTGGAAGGACAGGATGCGGCTCTTTATAGAATCCACACATATTTATCTTTGGGATATCATCGAGAATGGTCCATATACACCAACAGACAATGAAGGCAATAGCATCTCTCATGACAAATGGTTAGTCGATTAGAAAGCTTGATTTCAGTTAAACTCAATGGCCAAGTTCTTTTTAAGTTGTGCCCTAAGCAGAAGTGAATATGGTCAGGTTCATGGATGCAAATCTACAAAGGAAATGTGAGACACATTAGCCATTGCACATGAAGGCACAAATCAAGTGAAAGAGTCCAAGATTAGTGTTCTTGTTCATTAGTATGAGCTATTTAAGATGAAAGATAAGGAGACTATTGATCAGATGTTTGGACAATTTCAAACAATTGTTAACAGACTTAAAGCTCTTGGGAGAATCTACGATAATCAAGATCATGTCAAAAAGATTCTCAGAAGTCTTCCAAAAAGATGAAGACCCAAGGTTACAGCAATACAAGAAGCTAAGGATTTAAGTAAGTTGAAGCTAGATGAATTGCTTGGTTCACTAAAGATACATGAAATAGAGCTTGATATAGAAGATAAACCTAGAAGAGATAAATATATCGCATTAAAGGCTGGTCAGAAGAATCAAAAGAACCAGAAAAATAGAAGCACATCTTCAAAAGTATTATAGATTGAAGAAATCAAGAATGATGATGCTGGTGAATCTGATCAGGATTCAAGTAAAGATGATGATGAACTATCCTTCATTTCAAGAAAGATTAGGAGGATGTGGAAAAAGAAAGTGAAGGAAAATAAAGACTTTTCTTTTAAGAAGAATAGCAAAGATGAATCAAAAAATGAGAAAAGTTCTATCATCTGCTATGAGTGCAACAAACCAGGACATTACAAGTTTGAATGTCCGTTGCTCAAAAGAAAATAGAAGAAAAGTAAAAAAAACAAAAAGAGCATGATGGCAACTTAGGAAGATTTGGATTTGTGCTAATCTAACTCCAATTCAGAAGCATTAGAACAAGCAAATATATGCTTGTTAGCTGAGAAGGAATGCGACAATGAGGTAACTTCTAACTTTAATGAACTTTAAGAGGAGTATTTAGAATTGTTAGAAGATTCACATGCTATATTAAAATAATATAGGATTTTAAAAAAGAAATTTATTAAAAGCTTGAAGAACATGGAAGTGTTAGAAAAATAAAACATCTGCCTTAAGAAACAAGTAGACGATATGAAAAAGAAAGTAACTGTAGATAGATCCGAGGAAATTAATCAATTGAAACAAAAAATTAATAGTCTTTTAGTAGATTTATTAACATTTACTAAAAGTACAAAAATATTGGATGATATGATTGGAAAATATAGACATCTAAATAATAAGAGTGGCTTAGGAGTAATGTTAATCATAATAAGAATTTTGTTCCCAACAGAAAGAAAAAGAAATAATATCCTTATTATTTGAGGAATAATTATAGGACTAACCCCAAATGACCCAAGAAAATATCGGTATCTAAGAAAGACATAATATATACTGTAGATCTCCTTTCTTAGAAAAAGCAACCAGTACCAATGGTACTTGGATAGTGGATGCTCGCGACACATGATGGGAAGAAGGTCTATGTTCCTAGACCTCCAAAATAAGAAAGGAAGATTAGTAACTTTTAGAGACAACCAGCAGGGCATTATAGTTGGAATCGATAAAATTGGTAAAGATTCATTTGCATCTATTGATAATGTTCTACTAGTTGAAAGATTAAAGCAAAATTTATTTAGTGTAAGTCAATTATGTGATTTTGGTTTTGAAGTATCATTTAATCAAAAATCTTGTGTAGTCAAAAACAAGGATGGTTCCGTATTCTTTTCTGCCAAGAGACGAAATAATCTCTATAAGATTAACTTAGATGATTTGAAAAGTCAAAATATTTCAAATTTTATATCAACAGATAAGGAAAAACTGATTTGGCATAAAAAGCTAGGTTATGTTAGTTGCAAATATATTTCCAAATTGGTTAGACATAATTTGGTAAGAGGATTACCAAAAATAAGTTTTAACAAAGATTTCTTTTATGAGAGTTGTCAAAAAGGAACATAAGTTAAAACATCTTTTTCTTCTAAAAATGTTGTAACTTTGTCTACATCTCTAGAGTTGTTACATATAGATTTGTTTGGTCTAACTAGAACACTAAGTCTTGTCAGAAAGAAGTATGGTCTCATAATTGTTGATGACTTCACTAGAATCTTTTGGATATTATTTTTATCACATAAAGATGAATCTCTTAAATGCTTTAAAGTTCTATCCAAAAAGTTACAAAATGAAAAAGGAATTTTTATTGCTGAAATTAGGAGTGATCATGATGGGTGAATTGAAATTTTTTCTTAGTTTACAAATTAAACAAACCAAAGAAAATAATTTTATTCATCAACAAAAATATATCAAAGAACTATTAGTCAAATATAAAATGAAGATGGTCAAACCTATGCCAACTCCTATGCATCCTTCAATCCTCTTATCTAAGGATGAAGTTAGTAAGAAGATTGATCAAACCCTTTTCAGAGGAATTATAGGTTCTTTACTTTACCTAACTGCAAGCAAACCTGATATACTGTTTAGTGTTTGTTTGTGTGCAAGATTTCAAGCGGATCTTAGAGAATCTCATTATATTGCTGTCAAAAGAATATTGAGATAATTGGAAGGTTCTACTAATCTTTACTTAATGTATGAGAAAGGTAAAGATTTCAGGTTAATTGGTTATTGCGATGCTGCTTATGCTGGAGATAGGATTGATAGAAAGAGCACAAGTGGAGGTTGTCACTTTCTTGGTCATAGTCTAATTTCTTGGTCAAGCAAGAAGCAAAGTTCAATTGTCCTATCTACTGTAGAAGCTGAATATGTGTCAACTACAAGTTGTTGTTCACAAACATTATGGATTAAATATCAGTTAGAGGATTACTCTATACAAGAAGATCAAATTCCAATCTTCTGTGACAACATAAGTGCTATAAATCTATCAAAGAATCCAATACAACACTCGAGGGAAAAGCATATTGAAGTTAGACATCATTTTATACGAGATTATGTACAGAGAGGAATCATCAGTATACAATTTGTTGAGACGAATCAACAATGGGCGGATATCTTCACTAAACCCTTAAGTGAAGATAGATTTAAGGAAATCAGACGAAACTTGAATATGTTAATGTTAAATGACCATTCGTCTGAAACGTCATGACTCAGACGATTCGTACAAGAAGAAGATAAATAGTCTTAAGGTTTCAAGTAAATAGTAACGGTAAGTTATGAACGGTAACTTTTCAAGAGTATCCATAAGTAGGAAATCTTCTCAAGATTTTAAAATACATTATACTCTAGAATTCTCTTGCAAAACTTTGAAACCTACTTGTTTAGTGCTCTCAACAAAGATGATTCAATACTCTGTTCTAAACTTCAAGTTCTTCTCATTTCATATTTTATTTAGATACTAACCTCACTAAGTTAAGAGAAATACATTTATGTGTTTAATGTTTATTTGCTACATATTAAAAATGAAAAAATCTCTTATCCGTAGGAGACACATTGATTTCACTTCCTTGAAGAAAAATTAGATAGACATCAACCTGAAAATTGAAGCAGTTGGGTGGAAAAATTTCTTCAACATTCGTGAAACAGTCTATTTGAATGAGATATATGAGTTCTGGAAGAATGCAAAGGTGGCGGACAATACCTTAGTATAAATGGTAGATGGGTTATCAGTTATAGTCACACAAGATTCTATCAAGAAGGTTATTGGGTGTCCAAGTATTGGAGCAAAGCTGTTTAACAATACAAAATGGATTACTCAAGGTTATGTAAATAAAGCGCACATCAATCGACAACTATATGGAAGTAATGATCCAAGAGTCAAGAAGGCTTCAACCCTTATTCTGAAGGCTAAGGTTCTACATTCACTGCTTATCCATTGTGTTCTACCAAGAGTAGGCTCGAAGGACATGGTGACTATGAATAATGAACATTGTTTATTTCATCTACTTAATCACCAACCCATTAATCTTCTGTACTTGATTTTAAAGTACATGATAAAGTATAAGGGATATTATTGTAGCTCTTTACCTTACGGTAAGCTGTTGACAAGATTCTCTAGAGAATCTGGAATCTTACTTGACAGAGGTAACAGGGTAAAAATGGATGTGAAGAGTGTTATTAATGCCTCTATTATTCTTAGAATAGGAATAAAGTTTGAAGCTAAAGCGGATATAAGTTATACATCGAAAGCAAAGTTTGAAGGGGAGCTTATAGTAAAACGAAGCAGGAGTTAGCATATTGCGTCTGAAAGACAAAAAAAACGTCGATCCATAAGAAGAACATCCGCAGAAGACAAGGCTAAACAATCATCTGATGTGACAATGCAAGCTAAGACCATTCTATAGAGGGAGGAAAGCAAGGTTCAACAATCAATACAAAAAGTGTCTTTAAAGAGGAAGGCTGAGATGCTCCAATCAGAAAAGTCCAGACAGTCAAGAAGATCACCAAGATTATTAACCTTACGACAACAAGAACAGAAGAAGTAGAAAGCTCTGATTCTTAGAGGAGATTCTAAGAAGCAAGAGAAACGACAACAGTGTTGGAGTTATGTAAATATAGTACCCTGGAAAGCAACTGTATTTACATGTAACTTTATCTTCTTTAGTTACAGTTTGTAATGAAAATATTTATTATTAATAAAACAAAAGAGTTTGGTTTTATTTGTGTGAGCGATATATATCTGGTCAAAAGGTACCAAGATTCTTTTGTAAGTAATATACATATACATAGAGATGTATGGGAAACATGTA
>JAOQMP010000001.1:20900076-20913599 GCA_027563575.1 Erythroxylum pedicellare
GACTGCACAGCTAGCCTCTGAAGATGCTCAAAGAAGACTTGAAGGCTCACATCATCTGTAAATATCACATCTGAACCCGCAGCCATCTCATGGGCATTATTGTACGTAGCTGAAGGGTTCAACTTTGCCAATAAGAACCTAGCCTGCTCGGCAAGACATAAAATTACAAAACCATCAGTAAAAGAAACCTCAGTAACAAAATATCAAAAGTTACTACTGCCATAAAGCAATAGCACGTAAAAAGGCACAAAAGCTGGGAATAGTAATTCCCATTAGCGAATCACCATAAATTAGAATAAATTAATCGCTGCAAGAACAGATAATTTTGGGAAAATCCATGACATATTGATTTTGGAGGAACAATGAGCGTGGAGACTATTGAACTGCAACAAGGTAGAGGTGGAAATAGCCAGGTTTCAATTGATTAATACTGACCTGAGATCCATGCTGATCACAAACCACCAATCTGGGAACAGGGAAACGATCCCTGATGACCATAGCAGCGTCATCTTGTGGTGCTTGCAATAGTTGAGCAAATGCCTGTTGCGAAAAGATAACGGAATGACTCAGGAAGTACAAAAAATAAAAAAACTTGAATCATATGACAACAATTAGAGAATCCAAATGAAAGAAGAAAGGAAAAGTGCACTTTCTAGTTAACAAAGATAGATGGAAGTCATTAAAACCATTTAACCAGGCATTGGAAATTGACTTGTAATCATGCAATGCTTCACAGATGTTAAAATAACTAGAAGTTTTCCATTATCACAAAGATATTTTATTGTCATGATCAAAGAGCATTGAATTTCTAAGTACCACAGGAAGGAAAATAGGTACTAGGGTAGCATTTCCAGTATCTATGATCCATTAATCCAACTATCTATTTCATTTATGCCACGCCTTACATGTTTGTCTATCAGATAAGAATTTTCTTTTATTAATGCAGATGATTGGCAGGACCAACCTTCTATGATTTTCATTGCTGACTAAACATATTGAAGAGATGCCAAGAAAACATACAATATGGAAGAAAGGAAGAAGAAGAAGATGATGAAACAAAAAGAGTTACTAATAATTTTTTTGGTTAATTTTGGAGATTAAAATCAACATAAAAGGCAAATGGAGAATTAAAACCTAACTAGTCTGAATGCAATTTGTGAATGACAATCCTGCTTTTCATCAGGGACATATTTATACATACTTGGTGTTCCGGCTGATTCTGATAACCCATGTTACGCCACTGTGCTATTGTCATTCCATGGAACACTACAACACTGAAATACGAGTCTAACAAGAGAATCCGATCGGCTGCAATTGAAGCAACGTCCAATAAAGCAGGTTGTGGAAGCGAATTAAATGAATAGGATATAAGTGAAGGTTGAATCATGACTGCAGCATTGGTAATATTTTCTCGGTTTAACAGCATGCGGAAATAAGCTGTCTCATCTGGGCTGTTGTTAAAAACCTACCAAATCAAACAAATAACTTTCATATACCACATGCAGAACAAATTAAGAAACGATAGGAGAGAAAATATAGGACATTAGTACCTGTACAAATTGGGATCGTCGTAGATTAAACATAAACTGAGGGAACAACGAAAAACAAGGGTTCAATGTAAACGATGATGGATCATCCTTCCGGTATTCACCAAATTTGGAACAGACGCGAATCAGGTTCCTATCTAACCAACGGGTGGCATCAAATCCTTCCTGTTGAACAAATTGCATAGATAGAGAAGAGTTACTGAAGTAATTAACTTTAACACAATTAAAAGACGAAATGAAAACTTTATATATGCTTGCACTGCAGCAAAGCCAAATGAGTTGTTAAGCTTCTATGGATTATACAACAGCCAAAACAAAGTAACTCCAAGAAATTGTCTAATTGCAAGCATGGGTGACTTTTTAAATCATCAGTCCACGCATATTAACTGAATGGGAGGGATGCATCAATTGCAGAAAATGTGCATAAAGAATTAAGTAAGGCAGCAAAAATTAACAGCTGTAGCAACCTCTATCTCCATTTTCAGGGATGCTAATCTTGCCATTACCACAGCAGCAGTCTCCTGGTCAAAACCTTGTACTAGTTCCTGAAAAGAACCAAAATCCCCAGTCAAACTCACCGATGACAAAGAAAATGGCACACAGAATGTACGAAGTATACTGAAATATTGTCCACCCTTTCAACAACATGCATGTCATTCATCATTTTGAAGCTTTAAAAAATAGTTCTCTTCAGTTATTCAATTTAATTGCAACTTATCAAGGTCCAGTAACTTAAATGGGAGAAGCCACACTGTCATATCAACAGACCAATAGCTAAGGGCTTCATTGAGAGCATAAAAGACAAGAAAATTTTGAAGGATCACAAAAAAGGTAATCTTCATGCATAACAAAAAGTTTCAAATTACACGATTGAGATCTCAGCCAGTTCTTGGGTAAATAGGTGATGGAGGCAAGGGGTTGCTTCGTTAAAGATTGATGCATGTGAAGCCCTATAACTCTACGTGAATGATTATAGATAACTGGCTTGCATGGGAAAGAATATAAGTAAGAAGTAAACTAACTTCTGTGCTAACAGCACTATCAATCCATCTTCTTGTAATGGTTGTGACTCGAAGTAAGGTATGGCCTTCAGGGTTTTGAAAACTGTAATTAAAGAAATAAAAGGTTAAGATTAATAGTAGACCATGTACCATGTCAAAGAGAAAAGCAGATGTACTTCTTACAGGTTGTACATATATCTACAGAGGCAGAGTTAACATCTGGTATACCTCGTAAGGAACTGTATGTATAACTGTGCATTTGCAGTTCCAGGAGTATTGGACCTTTCACTGGAAGACAGATCGAAGAAAACAGTTAAACAAGTACTCTTGTCCAGACCACATATCTTCCAAGTTGAGGTATTCCCCTCGCCAATAACTGTGTCTGAAACATTAGGCCCTTTCTGCATCATTTTCCAGTGCAAACAAGCAGAAGTTAATTAGATATTCATTGCAAAAGCACAAGTATTAGATAAACACCATAAGCCATCATATATAAGTGCATTTTCATTAAAATTGGAAGAAATTATAAAAAGGCAAAGAGCAAACTTAACCTTCTCCAAGGATGAGCAAGGCCCAATAACTCCCTGAATTTTGATATCCTTGGAGCAGTTAATCTCAAGTGCTCCGCTGCAAACAGATAAAAGATAATTAACAGCCAAAAGCAATAAAAAGAAAAATAAACGGAGAGAGAATGGATTCTCAAACATATTATCTGGATGATCAATGAGAGAGACACCAAACATATCCCAATTTGCTCAAAGCTCACAACTGTAAATTTAAGACATTTAAGTGAAACATATTGGAACTCAATCTGAAGCCAGCAATTCATTAACGGAATTAGCAAATAAGCATGAAATAATTCATTGAACTTGTCAATGCCTCACAATTGCTAAGGCTAGTAAATTTCCAAGGCATCAGTAACTTATGAGAGTAGAAAACGACACCAAAAGGAACATTACAATCATTGATAACATAGCTATTCATATTAGAGTCACCAATAGCACACTGCACAAACTAAGGTCACTGATCTTCAGCAAGATTGACCATTAGTGGGAAAAAAGGTACAAGAGTATAATTGAAATTAAATTATACAATAAACTGACAGGCCTCCAGTTAAGCTTTCCTACTCAAGACAAAAGAAAAGGGGCTAAAATGATTAGAGGAAAAAAACAATTCCTAAGGTCGATACTGGAGGGCTGCTATTTTTTATTTCTGCTTTATTACTTGTTTGTTTTGGCATTAGCAAAATTCTAGAAGGCTGAGGTGGCATGATTGTTAGGGAAGGGCATCAGATCAAGGAATATTGAGCTGACAGAGGGGTGTGAAAAGGGGCAGGCAAAAATGTACTAGGAATGAAAATGGCTAAGGAGAGAATGGCACCTCTTGGATGTTGCCTGTAACGCCCTCCCTACTGATTTTCATCTGAATAAAAGACCTACACTTTAACCATTTCTCTTCTGTTTTACTAGAGACCTAACATAAACCTAGCAATTTAACTCTTACTCTACTTTTGTAAGCTTTGAAAAATTACAATTTCAACATCACCAAGGAACATAATACATAAAAGGCAAAGGAGAAAAGGGAATATCCATATTTGACACTTACTTGAAACAAAGACCAAGGGCTTGTTCACCATCTTCAAATACACGCTTGAAAGAGTCTTTAAATACAGAATGCCCAAAACTTTCTGACAGAACAACTAGGCCACCAGTTCTTTCAACTGCAACCTTCATTTCAGCTACACCAACCTAGAACAGGCATCTTCAATCAACAATATAGTCTAGTTGACATCAACCGAGTCTCTTACGTTGGGAGAAAAATAGTGAACTTGATTTCCAGGCTCCTCCTCAGATGGAAGACGTGGGAAATTTTACCAATAGCAACACAGTGAGAAACCAACAACTACAATTCATAACTACACTATTCGGTTCAAAGAATCCCTGATGTTACTAAGAGAACAAGCTCATGAACTAAAAGCTAATAGGACTGTGAGCAAATTTACCCATACTGAGAAATGAGCCTAACAGAATAAGAGCTCACTTGAAATTCAATCATAACTTTTAAAACTAAACATTGGAAATTAGGAGAGAGAAAAGAATCCTCAACATTGGGCTTTAGATCTCAATATTGGCTGTATTTGGATCCTCATTATTTCAATAGCATAGCTTCAAAAACATATATTCCTCCGGCTGATCAAAGTCACATTCCTAATTGGACTTAGCCGGTAGTTCATACTATGGAGATTGGTTGCTTTGTCAAATCAACAAGCAAAATACGGAAATAATTATAACACAAGAAACTAAATAAGAACCTGATCCAGCGCAGATGCAAAAAGGTCCAGAACATGACCCTGGTTGACAAGCTGCTTAGCAAGGCTATCATAAAACTTGACAGCTTTCTTGAAATATGGCGCAGCATCCTTGTCAAGATCCTTGTGTGATCGCACAGGATCAGACAAATCTTTTGATACGATCTGCAAAATTCAAGAATGACAATTACCTTAATAATTATTGTAAATATAAATGAGTGAAACAGTAGAATGCTCAACATGAAAAATAAAAGCCAACGCTCAAAACCATGTCCTAATTTAATCTAAAATTTGAACATAACACTAAATATTATAACACTCTCAAAAATTTCAATTTTAAGACATGGAGAGGAATATGCAAGGGCATGGAATATATAGTTCAACAGAAACCAGGCAATACTCTTAAATCTGAAAAAAGAAAAGGTTACCAAAAAGTTCCTGATCTTGGGCAGAAAAACACAGTTATTCACACCAATTACCACATACTGTATTAAGAAGTAACCACCAAACCAGGGTACTTTTCACACCAAAATAAGTTATATGAGCAAATAAAAAGATCTTCACTGGTTCCAGACCAACTAAAACAGCAAAAGTCAGAATGTGATAGCTAATTCCACAGAACTTTGTTTTCCGCTCGGCAAAGGTAAGCATCATGGGCTACAAAATCTCAGGTAGATACATTACTGTTATCACTTAAAAATAATATGCCTATTATCCTCATAAAGCATAACAAGAATCGCATTTAAAATGGGAATCATAAGGTACTACCGTGCCAGGCCCTTCTGTGCATGGACCGCCAACCAAAGCTATAATTCTAGCCCCTGTTCCAGGCATACAAGCTCCAAGCAACCCTGCTGCCACACTCAATGCCACTCCTGAGCACCTCAAAGCCCGAGTGCCTGGTGACACCGGCCATTGATCCGTTTGCAACTCATCCAAAAGCTACAATTAAAAAATTCACACAAGTTCTCTTCACTCACTAATCCCTATAGACACCAAATTAACAACTAGTTAAAAGGCAAACCAAAATCGCACCGAATTGAGTGTATATTCGCAATCAGAAGCAGGCAACAAGAACCGGGTCACACCCAAATCCGGAACCCCATTTTGCATCACTTTTTGTTGTTGGTACCCAGCGGGGAGTCTCCGACCTGGGACGCCAAGTCCCAGTTGCTCAATGATCTGATCCTTGGAAATCTCCTTGTTGCCTCTAAAAACATAGACCTTGGACATATCCGAAAACCCCAATTCATGAACATGAGCTTGAGTCCCAAACGTAACGAATCCAACAAGGGCGTTATCAGGCAACAACCCGATAGCGCGCTTCAACGCCGATTTAACAAACCCAAACTCCTCTTCGATCATGCACGTGTCCAAAACGAACACAAAAACAGGAGACGGCGACGAGGGCGGGTGAGCCACATCGGGATGAATGGGGTTATTGGGATTGAGATTAGGGTTAGGGAGCGTGTACTGCACGGTGGTGTACTGCGGGTAGAGCTCAGCGGGGAGGTTGGTGGCGGAGATCATGGAGTAGTGGGGAGGGAAATGGTTGCGCTGGAAGCAGAAGGGGCAGATCCAGATCTTGGCGGTGAAATCGACGGTTGCGAAGGCGTTGAGGATGGCAGAGCATGTTTTGCAGCGGAGCGGCACGTAGGGGAGTGTTGGGATGTCGGGATGGTGGCGGATCGGAGAGATGCAGGCGGCGAGAGGTATAACGCACTTGCTGGCTTCCACCTTGGTGCGCGGCCACGAGTTCCACGTCATTCGGACTCCGTCGATCCCCTCAGGATCGGTGTTCGCTATCTCCGACATGGTGCTTTCGACTTCGTTGGTGTCGTTTCTTAAGGTCTAGTTAGATTGTTGATTTGAAAACTAAAGCGATCGGAATTGGAAATTCAACTTGCAATTGAAATGTTTTTTTTTTTCAAATTTTCCGTTAATCTATTCGGTCAACTGAAAGGCGACCCCCAGGAGAGGAGAGGAGAGGAGGAGAGAAAGGGGTCACCGCCAAGTAGAGAGAGAGAGAACGCAAAAGAGAGAGACTGTGGTAGGAATTTGCCTTAGGCAGGTAAAAATAAAATACATAATCTTACCAGATTTGGGAGTTTCCATCTAATCTAATGTGGTTTAAAAAATGAAAATTAATTAATCCCCTAATTAAGTTTAAGATCTAAATATGGTTTAGGTGTGGACTAAGACTAACCGATAAGAAAGAAGACTACCTCCGTCCTAATTAGACTTGCATATGAATCGGGATGTGTTTAAATTTAGTAAAATAAATCCATTCTCATACATTTTATTTTATTTTTAAATACAAACTCAACCAGATAATTTCCTAATTTACAAATTTATTTATAAATTGATAATAAATACTTGCAAGCAGCGCAGCACAGCACAGCACCGTATCCGTCGCTGAAAATGAAATCAAACCAATACTCTTTTCATTTTGGGGTATTTTGGTCATTTAGTCTTGTCTCTGTTCATGATTTCCTTAAATCAAACACATCAAATCTCACTGAGTATCAAGTAGAAGGCCTGAATCTAAAATCTCACACCACACTCTCATGCTCTATTCCCTCTCTATCTCTCTATATTCCACTAACCCCGTCGTGACGCCAATTCCTCCTTTTCCGCCCAAATCGCCGTCCTTTGATTCCTTAACATTTCGTTGTTCCAAGTCTCCACAGTTCTAGGGGTTGTGATTTCATATTTCAAGCTTTTACTGGCCTTTAGGGTGAGAGCACAATCAATCTCGATGCGATACCATCCCAAGGTGACGTCATCTCTCAGGTGGTACTCTCCTGCGCTTTCCTTTCCTAATTTAATTATTGAACAAATGTAGTTTCTATTTTGAGACCTCATGCAACCTCATTAAATACGTGCAAAGCTTTACAAGCTTGATATGGGTTTCGATTCAGGGGAATATAATGAGTGGTAATGTGCCACAGTTGTTAGGTTTTCGTGTTTCTGATCTTTCAAACAGCATGCTCCTCTAGGATAATTTAAACAGGAACGAAGTTCTTGCTTCTTCTTTCTAGTCCTATCTGGAGATCTTGTTTGGGTATCAAGCAGTAAATGAGATGCTGTTCTTTCCAGCAGGAGGTTTTGCTGTTGGGTTCTTAGTTAACAGTTCTGATCTCTGCTTGTCTGCCCAAAAATGGATGTTGTGTTGGATTTAAGATGCTCTCTTAAACAATTTGTTGTTTTATGTTGAGATCAAATGTTTCTTTTTTCTCGTCTTGATTGGTATGTCAGTAAAAGGACTGAGTTGGATGTTCTTTGGCTCTTTGTGTTTCCAGGTGATCTGTTATTGCTCTAGATTACATCATGTTCTGGAGAGATCGGGAGAGGGATAAAAAGGATACAAATGGTGGACCACCCTGTGGTCAAGTTCGAGTTCTTGTTGTTGGTGACTCGGGTAAGTTCTTCATTTTTCTTTTTAATGTGCTTCTGCTTAGATTAGGGGAATCATGTGAGATTTTAAACCATAGAAATGCAAATCTGGCTGCTTCATCTTATATATGCCTATTATCTAAAAATTCTGATAGATGAACGATATATCACCCAGATTACTCTTTTCCAGTGTGGAACTTGTACAATCTAACTAATGGAATGTCCGTACTTGGGTCCTGGATTTATGCATTTCAATTGGTTGGATACCTATAGCAGCACAAATTTGCAAATGACACTTACATGTCTTGATAACACCAGACAGTCTTTTTCATGGCTCATAACTTGTTCAACAAATAAATAGTAACTTTTTATGTAATTCTTTGTGGTCACTTGCTATACAAATAGCAGAAACCTAAGAGAAAAGCCCTGATCTACGTCCAGGATATCTTCGATGCTCTTGCACCAAATTAAACTATTTTGCCTTTTGATGTGAATTGAAATTTTAATTTGAATGTTTATTAGGTGTGGGAAAGACATCACTTGTTCATTTGATTGTCAATGGTTCTTCCATCACTCGCCCCTCTCAAACAATTGGATGTACTGTTTCTGTGAAGGTAAGAGATTCTGTTTATCAGGTTGCTAAAAAGTGTGATCAATTTTCATGCCTTGACTAAGTTCTTGCAATCAATTTCATCCAGCACATTACTTGTGGTAATTCCAGTAGCTCATCAAGCAGCATCAGGGGTGATTCTGAAAGAGATTTCTTCGTTGAACTTTGGGATATATCTGGACATGATCGATATAAAGACTGCCGGTCTCTATTCTATTCTCAAATTAACGGTGAGCACCAAATCTTCTTTCTGGCTGGTTATTGTTATTCACATTATACAAAGTTTACAAAAATTTAGGTGGACTTTTGCCTCCCTTGGAGGCCATACACATACTTGCTGGTAGACTATGGCAGCAGATGTTATTACCAGTTGCATCAGGCATGCATTTTCCTTGTGAACTATTCTGTTGTTGCTTATTCAATGATGAGTGGATTTGAGGGTTTCTCAAACATGAGATTCCTAATGGATATTATCTCTTCATTGCTAGTCATTGGTTAACCATTGTATTGGACACTTTCTTTTGCTGGTTCGATAGAAAGTTGCCTTCCATTTTAGTGAGGGTTGCTTTTAGAAAATAGCTAAGAGAACTCATTCTACTTTTTGAAGTTGGACTATTGCAGGTCCTCCAAATACTTATATCTGGATGTGATATTCATCAGTTTGTTTTTTCTGCTTAACTGTTTAACATCTTAAAAAATAGTGTTATGCAATCACATTTTGTCCAGCAACATCTAGACGATTTGCTTCTGTTTCCTTAAATATCGCAACTTTCATACCTTATGCAAGATGTTACATCTGTGATTGATTGCTTATGATTCTGTTTTGATTCCACAGGTGTCATATTTGTGCATGATTTATCGCAGAGAAGGACCAAAACAAGCTTGCAAAAATGGGCGTCTGAGATTGCAGCAACTGGAACATTTTCAGCTCCTCTAGGTTCTGGTGGTCCTGGTGGTCTTCCTGTCCCTTTTCTTGTTATTGGTAACAAGGCTGATGTTGCTGCAAAGGAGGGTACAAGAGGAAGTAGTGGAAATCTTGTTGATGTTGCTCGCCAGTGGGTTGAGAAGCAGGGTTTGCTTCCATCTAGTGAGGAGCTGCCATTGACTGAGAGTTTCCCTAGTGGTGGAGGCCTCATTGCAGTAAGCCTTCGAGATCATAAAGAAAAGAAAATGCAATTTATTTTTTGAGAACTAGAATGATCCAATTTTGGAATATTCTTCTATATCAGGGAAGCTAGTTTTTTTTCTCAGCAAAAATGCTAGTTTGTTTCTTTTACTCAAACTCATTAGGTAGCTAGTGTACTTGATCACTTTTACATCTTTTTCCTGAAGTACTGAAAAATAACTTGACCATTCCTTGGGACTCTGATCTAATAACTCAGCCTAAATTCATAAGATTGAATCTGAAACATAATAAATGCAGATATTTGCTTAGTGTCGTAACTGGTAATGATTTGAAGGATATTGTTATGGATATGCTTAATAGATGAATTATATTAAGTTTTTACTCCTTAATGTTAAGACATAATTGGCATGCTAATCTGTCTATTAAACATGGACAGGCTGCCAAAGAAGCAAGGTATGACAAGGAGGGGGTGATAAAATTCTTTCGATTGGTTAGCATTCTCATCTAGCACATTGCTTTTCTACTGTGGTTTTTGTTGCTATTCTTGCAAGCTGTAATCTCTTTGGTACATTCTTTCAGTTGATACGAAGAAGATATTTTTCGGATGACTCTTCTACACCAACTATATGGTCATCGTCTTCTTCAATTCAGGGACCAGGACATCGTTTGGATGACGATATAAATGAGGAAGATCATCTGTACAAGAATACAAGGTACTTGTACTGCCAATTTCACTTGATTATACTTCCATTAACCTTTGACTAGCTAAAAGAGTTGGTTTTGGTTTCTGGAATCTCTGGTCTAGTCGAGATGTTTTCAATTTACTTTGTGGCGTACTTTTGTTAATATGTTATGAGTTTGTAGCTTTGAACTGATGATTGTCTAATGTGCTATGATTCAATATGGTTCACATTCTCAATGTACTTTTAAAGTCTGTGTTTTGCTTTTGAAACATCACATGAAAGCTTTTGTTCGTGGACTGCAGCTTAGCTAGTAATGCTTACAAGTACAACACTCTTCCTCCACTGCCAGCTCAACGCAATTTGACCCCACCTCCCACACTGTACCCTCAACAGCCAGTTTCTGTAACTGAGAATTACAGCTTCCCAAGATTTTCACTAGCTGGTTCACAAGAAATAAGCAGTACTGCCCGATCAAAACGCTTGGATATTAATGTCTAGTGAGCTTCTTACCTCAGGCTTTGCTTGATGCGCCTTTGCTCAATTATTGAATTTTTTTCACGCTGTATATGAATTGATTCCATTCTTTTTTGTTTCTGGCTTGTTGACTGAGTCATCGATTATTGTTTCCACATTTTGCTCTCTGTATGGAGCTTCCTAGGTTACAGTTTGGTCACAACCTACGTGTACATCGATTGATACCTGAAAGCAAATTACTTGGAATTACGGCTTGTGCTAATGTTTTATGGTTGGATTGTTTCTGCCA
Organism: Erythroxylum pedicellare; assembly: GCA_027563575.1. Taxonomy (NCBI): domain Eukaryota; kingdom Viridiplantae; phylum Streptophyta; class Magnoliopsida; order Malpighiales; family Erythroxylaceae; genus Erythroxylum; species Erythroxylum pedicellare. Next base: position 20,911,511 of record JAOQMP010000001.1, read on the forward strand.
TTTGATGCATCAAAATTCAAAACTAAGACCAAAAGAAAGGAGAAAAGAAAAATAAGAGCAGATATAGATAAAGAAAACAAAATCAGTATCAATTAGTTCTGTTGATAATTTCCTAGCTGCTCAATTTTTTAAAACATGATGAAAACAAACTTAGAACCTCTTATGCCTATTTTTATCTCCTAAGTTGCATCTTGTGCTGACTTCTGAACAACTTGTCCTGCAAAGTATCTGGTACTTTTGGTGCATTCTTCTATATCTGATTGCATTTGCTTCTATATTTGCACAATTGATGCCTCAGTTTCGTAATATTATTTACTGCATATCTGCTCAAAAATTGGCAACCGGTGAAGAATGAATCTTCTTGGACCATAGAGCACTTCTTGAATTATGTTTGCAATCATTTTCTCCTCCTCCTGAGTGCATGGCCATCCTATTATGAGATCCATATATGGCATCCACTCTCCTGCTTGGCTCCCTTCATCTTTTTCCTGCTCGTTGCTGCTGTTCCCATTTTGTAATGGCCATGCTGTTTTCACGTGCTTTTTTTCCCTCGTCTTTCTGCTCATCTTTGCCTTGTGCATGTCTGCTCGACTGATCTGCTCAATTAACATAAAAAACATTGACATTTTTAGCTAATTTATTACGGATATATGTTTACTCTCCAAGTTCCTTCTTTAAGTTTTTAGTTTAAAAACAAAGGCGATGACCTAAGAAAAACTTTTAAAAATCACTCTCCCGCATGAATATCACACTAGCCAAAGTTCGGTCGTTGGAAGTACTTAAAAGACACGCAGAAACAGAGAGAAGTAAATAAAAGGGAAGTTAAGAAAGGAACATACGATGTTACAGCAACTTACCCCCAATTTTAAAGGAAAATACGATGTTACAGCAACTTACCCCAATTTTCTCACGGTCCAAACAAGAAATTGCTGCCGTCTACACTTGGAAGAGAACGGTAATAAGAATAGGAAACCAGTAATAGGGTTTGTTTACGTAGAAGTTGCACCCAGAAACAGGACCAACACAACTTTAAAAGGGACAGTACTATGGAGCTTCAGTTTCCAAGCCTATATCAATAGATGCATATAGAGACCACCACTGTAGGGTACCCTAAAATTTCCCTAAACTGGTAATTTCATTTATTTCCTTTTTAAAGAGGGTTTATAATTTGTTTCTCTCAATTACGTTAGTTCATAACTAAAGATATTATGTACTCTAGATTAAATTAATTGTTCTTTTCTGTATAGGTAACTGACTTGGTATGACCTAAAAGGAATTCGAATTAGTAAACATTGCGGTTTACTAATTGCATTAGGATTTAATCACTAAAGGTGTCCAAGGCTAAATTGTACTGTAGACAGTAATTGTTTCCCATAGATTTGACATCTATATAAGTATGCATATAAGTCAATTAACTGTGTTTTGTGGCGGAGACGAGGAATTTCTCTCTAAATTTTTCTCGCGATCCCAACGCTCAGTTTAATGCTGCTTCTGCCGGTTCCCCACTGTTAGTACCAACAGCAGCCGCCGTCGTCATTGGTGACAATCAACCTTAGAAGTTATTTTGAAGCATTTCTTTGAGAATTAATTAGTTGGTCTAATTCTCTATATTGAACACCTCCCTCCACTGATACAAACGCTCAGTAATGCTGCTTCTGTCTGTTGATGCATTCCATCCATTCCAATGCATATTTGGTTTCTCTTCTGTGCACAAAAAATTTAAAGTTTAAAGGTTTAATATAAACCGGCCAAATTCGGTTCATATATATGAACGGTATAACAAAAAGTGATCCGATTTATTCCTTCACCGGTCGTTTTTTCCTTAACCGTAACCAAGAAAAATCTGTAACTTTTATTTCTTCACCTTCTTCTTCAATTTTTATCCAAACAACCTTCATCTTTTCACCGACTCACAGTTATGTTCAATGTTGGAAATGGTTCCATGTCCAATCAAACTCGTCCTCTTCAATAACTCTTTAGATCTAAGAAGCACGGATACGGACACGGACACAGGGACACACCAACTTCTAAAATTTGGTGGACATGGACACGGCATATATATATATATTATAAAATTTAGAATTAAGAA
>JAOQMP010000001.1:20949324-20959782 GCA_027563575.1 Erythroxylum pedicellare
TATCCACACAATAGAAGCAAACTTGATCCACGATCCACTTTCCACAAAGTGTATCTTTATTGGTTACTTTACAAACAAAAAGGGGTATAAATGCTTTTGTCCCACTACTAGGAGAATGTTTGAAACCATGGATGTTACATTCTTTGAAAACAGTTATTTCTTTTCCAAGACTGAAATTCAGGGGGATACCACGACAGAATTTCAAACTTGGAGTTGGGATTCCTTGCTTGAACAAAATTCCCCATTTGCTCCAAGTCATCATCCACCAAACTCTGAATCTATCCCGAGTTAGCCTACGTTTCCAAGTCAGCCTACCTTTGAACATCCCTCCTTGAATCCAACTTGTGAGTCGATTCCTTCTGTACCTAATTTGTCATCCTCACCAATGTATCCTAACAAACCTACGCCTCAATCAACAACTAAGGAACTACAAGTTTACTCAAGAAAGCAGAGGCAAGCTCAAAAGGAGGTTGAGCTCATGAAACATCTCACACCTGTCCAAGATTCTGAAGCAAATCCAACAACTGTAGAAACTCATACAGGAAGAAAGAATGAGCAAGAGCAAGAGGAGTTTCAAATGGAAGAAGATTTGGAACTGCCCATTGCCCTAAGGAAAGGTACTCCGACATGTACTCAACATCCAATTAAAGATTTTATTTCCTATGGGAATCTGTCAGGGACTTATCAAACATTTCTGTCAAGACTGGATGAAGTTCGAACTCTAACTAATATTCAAGAGGCCCTTGGTCATCCAGGTTGGAAACAAGCAATTCAAGAGGAGATTAGTGCTTTAGAAAGAAATGGTACATGGTCTATTACAAATCTTCCACTAGGAAAGAAAGCAATAAGCTAGGTATTCACCGTGAAGCAACGTTTGCTCCAGTTGCGAAACTTAATACTATTCGGATACTTTTGTCCTTGGCTGCAAACTTAGACTGGTCACTTCATCAATTGGATATCAAGAATGCATTTTGGATATTCCATCTGGGATCCAGAAGAACCATCGCAGCGAAAAGGTGTGTAAACTGTGGAAGTCTTTATATGGGTTGAAGCAATCTCCAATAGCATGCTTTGGACGATTCTCAAAGTCAATAAAAGGACACGGCATTACCCAATGCCAAGCTGATCACACATTGTTCGTGAAGCGTTCCTCAATAAATAAGTTTGTTGTACTTATTGTCTATATGGATGACATCATTCTAACTAGAAATGATATAGAAGAGATACCAAGGATCAAACAGGCATTGGCTGAAGATTTTGAAGTCAAAGATCTTGGTCATCTTCGGTACTTTCTAGGAATGGAAGTGGTTCGATCAAGGAAAGGTATATGTGTTTCACAATGCAAATACACCTTAGACTTACTAAAGGAAACTGGTATGCCTAGCTGTAGACTAGCAAACACTCCAATGGACTCCAAGAAAAAGCTCGTGCATGAAGAAGGAGTCCCAGTGGATAAAGGGAGATACCAATGTCTGGTAGGGAAACTCATCTATCTTTCCCATACTCGAAGCACATTTAGTCAGTTCATGATCAATCCGATGGAAGAACACATGGAGGCAGTATACCAGATTCTCAAGTATCTAAAGAGAACTCCTAGAAAGGGGTTACTATTTAGAAAGACTGACTACCGAGATGTAATGTTGTATTGTGATGCAGATTGGGCACAGAGTCAGATAGAAAGCAGATCAACTACAAGTTATTGTTCCTTTGTATGGGGGAATCTTGTGACTTGGCAAAGTAAAATACAGTCTGCGTCTCCAGGAGTAGTGCTGAATCAGAGCTAAGAGCACTTGCAATTACAATTTGTGAAGGGATATGGATCAGGCGAGCAATGGCAGAATTGGGTATAGAATTGGTAAAGACTGTGAAGCTCAAATGTGATAACTAAGCAGCCATTAGTATTGCAAAGGATCCAGTTCATCATGATCGAACCAAGCATGTTACAATTGATAGTCATTTCATTGCAAAGAAGATAGAGAATTTTGAAGTAACAGTAACACACACTCCAACTCGAGAGCAGTGTGCAGATATTCTAACAAAGGCTCTTCAAGGACCTAACTTTGAGAGCTTGTAGCAAGCTGGGCATGTACAACATGTACAACCCAACTTGAGGGGGAGTGTCGAATATTTAGTCCTCAAAGTTAGGAGTTAGTTTCCTATTTTGTAGATATTAGGAAATCAGTCTTTATTGTGTTAATATTTTATAGGTGATAGTTTCCTTATTTAGTTATGTAGAAGTGTGTATATATATCATGTACCAATTTTGGTTTAAGATAAGAAGACTAATTCATTCAGAACCTTCATTTATCATTCTAATATAAATCAACTTTCTAAGTTTATTTCTCAATTAGCAGTTTCCAAATGAATTTATCCAACAAATGCAACTCAATTCTGTCAAGTAACTAAATCCTATCAAATTGTTGTCATTTCCCTAGTGTTTTTCTCTTGGTCATTAATGCCAATATAGTCTCTCATACCTATCCTAGAAAAGAAGGAACAAAAAGCAAAACGTTGGCTAATAATCATACCAGATGATAATGAAATGTCATCAATCAACTCAAACAGATCTTTTCCTTCAACTGTGTAACCCCATCGGTTTGGTGCAGGACCTGCGATATATGCACATGCTCTTTCATCTGTATCCTTCAGGAATACCTGCTTAAAGGCCAAAACAATTTTAGAGGCATGTTACCAGAAATAATGTAGTAAAAACATTAATTATAATAACAAAAAAATAAAACATTTTTGTGATTTTTCAAGATTGATTTACTAATGTTCAACTTTCATCGGAAGCTCATTATTTAAGTATGCTTAGTAATTATAATCAACATGATCATTTTTGCAATCACAAAATTGACCACCTTATTAACCGTACCATTTCCCATATAAAAATACAAGACTCACCCTCACCCTCTCCTCTCCTCTCCCCCTCCCCAGAACGTTTAATTCTTCATTCATTTGGATTCACCAACAAATCAATGAGCCTAACTTAAGCACTACTCCTTGGTTTCCAAAGGCACAACACAGAACTGACTTCCCCCGCACCCAATTTAAATGCAGTACTGGTGGTCATTTTAGAAAATGAAAATTCCATACAAATTTAACCCACTTTTATCAATGTGCCTAAATATATTGGAATCCATGCACTCCACCAAATTGAATTTTGCTCCAACATTGCTTCCTTTGGAAAGGGACAAGCAATTTAACATTTTAAAAAGTAATTGATAGAGCTTTCTAATGACATGCATTGTCTTATGTGATACAACAGCCATAAGCTTAGATGCTTATCGATAGGGGATTGAGTGGGCAAGTAGTGCCAACAATTGCCGAGATTGGTTAATTTCTTCAATGAGCTCCAATCAGACCAAGCTAATGAAGATAGAACTCATTACGATGCATTACAAAATTCAAAATGTGATAAATGCAACTTATTAAGTAAAAAGAAAAGAGTTGACTCACTTGCTGGGACATCAATTCAGAGGGAGATGGTCGAAACAAGATTGGACTGGATTTTTGTATTCTTTCAGCATCATTTGTTGCTCTAACAGTGCCCAGAAAATCAATAATACAAGACTCTATCTCTTCTTCAGAAAAGTCACCAACAATGCTTACCTAAAGGAAAATACATAAAACAGATTTTTAGCGGACAAGAATCTAATAACTGAATATAGCATTCAAGGGTTTAGAAGCAGAAAAACGCACCTCCATGTTACCACCTATGAACTGACTCATCACTGCATCTTTCACAGATTTCAAAGTCAAATTTTGTAATGATTGTTGTGATGGTTCAACAAATCGCTCATCCCCATTCAACATTGCTGTCATGAGTTTGTGTGCAGTTGCCCTTTCCAAACTCTTAGGAATGGAGCGGTAATATGACAGATATAGTTGCTTTGCTCGATCCAATGCATCTTCCAGCCAGACACTATGCTGGAATTGTGCAACACAAAAAAATTGATAAGCAACAGCATCCCAAATTATGAACAAAACATTTTTGAAATAAAACCAAGTAAAGCTAGACCACTGCGATGAAAGGTCAAACATTTTTTTTAGAGGGCCTTACCTCCAGCACCATATGAAGTAACTCAAATGCAGCTCGCATTCCATTGTCCCGCAGAGTAAAGCGGAACTCCATACAGATGAATTCCTCTGTTGACTCCAGAGAGCAATTGATTAAATGATTTACACAGAAAAGTTCTACCTGAAAAAGCAGAGAGATACAAAAATCAAAACAATTCAACTAAAAGAAGTAAGGCAGTCCAACAAAGAGTTTCAAAGTTCAAAGGCAAAATGCATACAATATGTATGATCTCCTCTTTGCAACTAATGTGCCATGAGACTGTAATCTGATGTTTAATGAGTATGACATATATGGTAAGATTGGATGTAAGTTTAGTGCACAGTATTATAGAGTCGCTGCAATGTTAAGCAAAGAGATGAGGTCCAATCATCCGATCAATCAATTGTGGAGTTTGGGAAGATCCAATCCTTAATTGTTGGTCCAATTATAACTCATGTTTTTAACATCACTACATCTATGTTTTTGTCAGTCTCTGGGTTTGAATCAACTATTGACAGCTTGCATTATTAATTCTTTTAAAATGAATACTTCAACTATCAACTGAAACATGACAACACCTCTTGAAAAGGAAAGGCATTTTTAGAACACAACTCTTTATCTATCGAAACATGTTATAAAAATATCAAGCAGCGAATGACAAATGCATATAGCTTCACTCACCTGCTCCCTTGAAAAGTTGCCAACACGACCTCCCTCGCTGAGAGTTCTAACACCCACAATGACAGCTCCTTTTTCTTTAGAATTTTCAGCTGCTCGTCCTCCACCAACTATAAGCCGCATTACACCAGTTCTAGACTCACTTTTTGATATCTGTACAAGCATGGATATAAACAAACAAAATGTACGTAAAGAATTAATCAACACTATTAGCCACCATAGAACATGAGGTGACAAATAATTTCTCTCAGGCGGTTAGCAACTAGACTTGATTAATCAGCTGTCTTTAAATGCAATATTAGCAAACTGAAGTCACACAAATAAAAAAAAATGAAGTTATAATTTCATTTCCAAATCTGAATTTCATAAGAATAACATAAACATACATCATCACAGTTAGCCACATTAACCTACTGAAAATAACCTTCAATAAGCATACCCTGTAGTTTACAGAGATTCCATTAGAAAGTCGACGCTGAGTGATTCCAGTTTCCTCATCATGCAATTTGGTGACATTTATTCCTGGGTTTAAAGGGACAAAGTTGGGCCTCCGTTGTAACCTTAGCTCCTCTACCTGTGAAGAAGATACTAGCTCTTGTGGCACTTCAAGCTGCACATAAAGCAAAGAAAATGATAAACAACCTTTCTGTGTTTTCACAAAGTAAGTTCAAAGGCTGAAATTTTGGATAGAAATATTCTAGGTCCAAAGTCCACCTCCGGCTCTGCCTCTATGGGTTCCTTCAATCCTGATCTTATAGCATCAGTAATCTCGCTAGAAGATATCTTGAATTCAGTTTCACCTAATCCATCAATATGGACTTTCTTTGGAATACATGCAACAATTGCAGCAGGAAGAGGAGCAGTTGGTTTTCCATAATCGGAGATGAATTCCAATATCTCAGCACCAATAGAATTAACCTTCATAATCAACAGAAAGCAAAAGAATTATTGATTCACAACACAAAAAATGAATCAAAAGTAAACAGTGCAATCAAACCTACACCTAGAAAACCTCCAAATGTACAACAGTAAGACTACAATAACAACAACACAGTAAAAATTCCGCTGACAGACGTGGTTTGGAAAGGTCCAGTAGTACACACCCTTACTCCTAACTAGTAGAGAGGCTGTTTCCAAATACAACAGTAAGACTAATATTCAAAAAATATCCTACATTAAGAATAACATACTCACAACTAAATTCACTTAATAGTGTACAATATAAAACAACTTTCATGTCCAAGTCTTAACCCTGCACTTTAGGAAGCATTTAGGTACAAGCCCTGTCTTCCAAAACATCATCAACCAAATCAAATCTACAAAAGCCTAAGATGCAAATCCATAAGTGTGCCTTCCTAGTAGATGAAATTGATATCTTAAAAAGCTAGTCCCTGTTAGTTGACCAAATATCAAGAAATCAAAAAAAGAAGTAGAAGGGTAGATTGTAGGTAGAATCATAATTAATGAAAATTACTTCTTCAAGGGTGACAGTCCCAGCAACACCGAGTAAACACTCATGGCCTTGTCTCTGATCCATCACAGTATGGCCCAAAGCATCACTCTCCATAATAAATTCCAAGTTATCAACAGATGACACATTGTCAATCATAGCTGCTAGGTGTTCACTATCTTTCAAAAGTGCATCCATGTATCGAGTTAATTCACCCTTTGTCACACCAAATTCTTTAAGCCTTCGAACCTGCACCCAATAAAGTTTATAAGCCACTGGCAAACGGGAAAAGCAGATACTTGGGAAGGAGATGAAGAACATAATATCACTATATCAACAAAGTTTGCCACATGAGAGGTGATGCAAGGATCCTCCTTTCCTAAACCTTAAACTAAATCAATTTCTGTATTCGCTTTACTTTATATGCTCATTTTCAATGTCATTGAGAAAGGAAAAATAAGAAAATAACTATCAATTATAGAAAGGAAAGAAAGATATTGCAATAGAATCTTGTCTTATGTGGAATAGTGCAATAGAATCTTGTCTTATGTGGAAGCAACAAATTCATAGGAATCAACCAAACTTAAATAAAGCTCTATTAACAAATTTAATAAGATAATTTCACTAAGAATAACAAACCAAACATGCTTACCTCTTGAACAGCTACTTTAATTGCATTGTGCCAATTTTTTGGCTCAGCAGTTACTGTAAGAGTTGTCACAGTGCATCCTTCCCTTCCAGAATCACTATGGTCCAATTCAACAGATGTAAAAGGTGGATTTGAAGTCTGAAATTCAAATCAAGTTAGCACAATCAACAACCCACCAGGAAAGTAAGATCAAGTGACCAGAATTATGCACAGACAGCAATGTAATTGATACAGTGCAGAGTATGTTCAATATAATTCAAGTTACATCTTTACTTTACATTCATTTTCATTTTTAACCCCAAGACAACATACAAGAAAGTAAGACAACATAAGGAATATGAATAGTTTGGAAGTCGAGCATTTGCTACTAAATGGCCTCATCTTTCATCATTAATATCTTCTGACAAATCTAGTTATGATTCAGCCATTCAGAAGACAAGCACTGCAGAAAATTTTGAGCAGCCAGTTGAAATTATAGTAGTCTTAAGTTAAAAAGACAATCGAGGAAACAATGGAAAGAAATGCTAAATCTGGAAGAAACATAATCGCATACCTTGTATCTTGTGTTAATCCGGAAATGCAATGCAGATAGAAATATTCTTTTCATCAAAACACAACGCAAATCACTATAAGTTCTAACTTTGTTAACTGGAATCTGCAATAAAAACACGAACAGCATGTAATGATTCTCACAGTTACACAAAAAGCAACAGAAACAGAGAAAGAATGAATCATCAATTCCATATGAAAAGTGTGATTCCAATTCACTTGAATGGACCCACACCTAAAATCTTAACTACTCAAGACTGGAATTCTTTATTTGCAATCAACAGCAAGAAAGGATTAAAGAAAGTAAATTCCTTTTACTAGATATGAATACCCCTCAAGCTGTATTCACTAACCAAGACTCCATACAAACAGCTTAATTACAAAACGTGCATCCAGTACATGGGCACCGTATGGACATGCATCCGGCACAAACACTCTGCCAATACAAAAACACATTTAAACACCAAGCTTCATACCTTGCAGAATATATTAACCGAAAAATTTTGAAGCAACTCATGCTGAAATATCTGCGGTGGTTTCACATCTGCATTGCTTCCAGTAAAAGACCAATTATGCTTTACAGGAGGGCGGATTGTATGTCTTTCCTTTGATAAGATTTTTGATTGATCTGCAGCACTAGAAGGTGCCTCGAGAGATGAACTTCCAGCCAACCCAACTGAGAGCTTGGGAACTAAAAAATTTGCCATTGCACCAAATGCACTTGAAGTAGGTGTGGCAGCTGTCTCATTTTCAAGAACAGGTTGTCCAAAGATGGTCTGCATTTGTCATAATTGTTTTAAGGGAAAATAGAAGAATTACTAAAGCAAAACAAGGCAGTTGATAAATTAGTTCATTGCATACTTCAATCTGATGGATTGTCTTTGCAATGTTATCAATGTCACCAACTATGTACAGGGTTGCATTTGCTGGGAAGTACCACCGTTCATGGAATTTCCTAATTTTATCAGCCTCCCACTTCTTAATTTGATCCTCTAATCCAATTGGGAACCTTTGACTCAACTTGTTTTCCAAATGAAGATGTTGTAACAACTACATTCAAGAGAGACACATTGAAAATGATGATAAAAACCACAAATTTTTGAAAAATCAAGAGCTAAAACAAGAACAACACTACTTCCTACCTGGCAATCAACACGGTATTCTATTGTATTCATCATCTGTAATTCTGAAAGTATTGCACGCCTTTCTTTTTCAACTCGAGAAGCAAGGAATTGCGGGTGGAAAGCTATCTGTGCACATGAAAAGAATGTCGGCAAAACAAAAACTTAAGTTCACATCACAAGGATAAATTACCAAGATGCTGACAATCGAAGTCCTTACTGAGAAAATTTAACTTGAATGTATATCTAAAATCCATTTATGCATACCTCGTTCAAGGCATCCAACACAGAAGGAAGTAGGTCTGCATCACTATCCTGGAAAATATTGAAGGAGTTGTAAACAAACAGAAATCTATAGGTTAAGATTAAAGAAAGCAAGATAAATTGACATCAAGATCAATTTTCATAATAGTTCCAACATTTTTTGGGTAATCGGACCACCATGGAGGAAAGTTTTGTGATACAACGCCACCAGTGTAGCAAAAATGATATACAGATATTGAATCTCTACCTTGTTCTTCAAAATAAAGTTTAAAAATCTTCCAATATTTCACCTTGCTTGATAACAAACAACAAAATGCAGTGAAAAATTCTTTTAAAAAGAAATGGTGTCTCTCTGAAATAAGTGTATGAATAATTCCAAAAAGCAGCAAGATTGGCTCAAAATTTGAAGTGCAAGTACACACACAAATATCTACCAGTATATATCCCCTCTACAAGACAAATCATCTATATCACCTACTCTTGAAACAAATCCGAGTTTTATACCATATTTATACTACTTGCATTCAACATAATGCGAATAGAATCGTTTTATGGCCCATTTCTTCAGCTTTCCAACATGGCAAATAGGAACTAGTTGTCATGGACATTAAACTGCTTAGTTTCTTTCTAAAACAACAGTAATTAGTACGAAGATAGAAGGTGAAAATTACAATCCATACAGAACAATATAAAGCACATTTACATGATGTATGCAAGTACAACAAAAATCCCCAACTTGAACTTAGATTAAAAAGGTAAGCACCAAAAAAAGAGAAGGAAAAGAAGACAACCCAAAATCAGATAGCAAGTTTGGACAACAATGCAAACCTTTGTACGAGTTGGTGAATGGATGTGAAATACTGTATGATGGAAATCAGTGTAAGCATTAGATCGAGCCCCTGTCCCAAGAAGTTTCTCACGTTTCTTACTTCCAAGGAATGCAACATGTTCAATCATATGAGCAATACCCTGTTCATCATCTTCCTCATCTATTGATCCAACATGTACCTCCATATGTGCTTCAAACCTAAATAGCATTAATTACACATATGCCAAAGAGAGAGAGAGAGAGCATGTAGCATTATTATTCGCCTGGCAATTTAGCATATGAAGAACACACGTGACCATAGAGCTTGATCATAAAACTGTATCGTCCCCCTCACAATTTACTCAAGTAGGTTCACTTCTGCTATTGAAGTATTGCAACATGAAAAAGGTAAAGGTGGCACACAATAAGATTGTTAGGTTACTTGGTAGCAGCATATGCACCATACCAGTTACCTCCATTCATGTATGATGGAGCTTGAGGCATTGGGCTAGTATCTTAGCCTACCACAACAAAAGAAACAATTTGCTGATAAACACTATGTAACAACTCAAACATTGAATGACATCATCTAGCACAGTTAAGAAAAAGACAAAGTTGAAACTCCATATCTCCTAGGGATATGTGTCTTAGATATCGTATGATTGACATCTTGGAGCTTGCTAGAAAGTCAAAAAATTTGACCCAAAGAAATAAACAGTGATACCACAATCTCATCTTTTCAACCTGTGAGAATCTATTCTAATAAGTATAGATACTATATTAGATAAATATCAAATATAGGAGATAAATATCAGATATGGGATATGTATTAGGATCCCTAAAAATAAGGGATCCTCAGATAGGGTTAGATTCCTAGTT
>JAOQMP010000001.1:20970915-20987454 GCA_027563575.1 Erythroxylum pedicellare
ATAAATAAATAATTAAAATTATTTTTAGTGATTCAATAAATTATTAATTTTTAAATAATTGTGTATGATTTTTCTTATAAGAATAAAATTAAAAAACATAATGAAATTATTTTATGATAGAAAATAATTGAAATAAAATAAATAATTATTAAATAAAGTAATGTGCATTGTTAATAATAATAATTAAGAATCAAACAACAAATAAATAAACCAATCTTAAAATCTCAAATAGTAGGTTTCAATTGAGACGAAATGCAAAGAAAAAGAGAAAAAAAGAAAAAATTATGTTTGCCTACAACTATTTATTTGTTATTCTTGATATCTAATTTCATGTTATACCTGCATTTATCTTGAAAGTAAAAATTTAAAATTATTTAAAATTTATTTCAGATTTGTCAATAGTTATCTTACTCACGGAACTAATAACCAAACAAGCAAAAATTAAAGAATACAAGTTACATACCTATTTTCATGTATTCATTCCTACTTACCAAAATGAAATCAGACATACCCTAATATATTATCTTGTTAAATGAATAAAAAATGTAATATTTGAAGTCACTCCAAAATATAAAAAAAAGGCAAAGAAGGTAAAGAAAAAACAAAGTGATATAAGAGAGATTGTTCATAATTTATTGAGGTATGATGAATTATCTAAAATTTTGAAAGTGATTAGTTATTTAATATTCGACGACCTAACTTTTTATTTATAATATAATTTTATAATTTAAGAACACATTTTCATAATCTTTTACTAATGTGAAAAGAATATATAAAGTTTTTGAGAGAAAGGTTCTATTTGTCTCAGGCTAACACATTGACAAAGAGGCTACATTAAAAGGCATATTGATTAGGGTTCATTTGAGCTGTCATTAAAACGACTGTGGGCCTCCTAACCTGTTACCGACATATCAACGTTCAACTTCCGACAATTAATCCAATAACGAAGAACAAGCAAATAAATCTGGACACGTGGTGATGAGGTCGTACTCATACATATTCAGATCCCAAGCCAACGCTCCAGATCCAAACCCGATTCAAAATCACTCTCTCTCCTGCCCCAAGTTAAAAAACAAAAGACGGACTGACACATGTGATCTACAACTCCCATTCTACTTCTTTCTTCCAAAATTGAAAATCTTTCCCCCCCATTCTCTATCTAACGGCTAGTTTCTCTCACATTTTGTTCCTCTCTCGCTTCTTTGTCCAAACCCTATCCTCTCCCTCTATCAGCATCTCTCTCTAGAAGTTCCACAACAATGAAGCACTTTATGCTGCCAAGAAACACCATCTTGAGAGAAGCATCGACAAACAGTGAGCCACTGTCGATGTCGCCGAACCCCGCCTCCTACAAGTCCAGGCCGTCGCCGTCCAGGAGGCATAAACCTTCCAAGGAGAATGCTCCGCCGCCAGATCTTAACTCCTTGCCGTCCGATCCCAAACCCTTGCCGTCCCCGGCGGCCAAGATGAAAAGTCCGTTGCCCCCTCGTCCTCCCTTATCCAATCCTCTTAAACGCAAGCTCAGCGTCGAGACCGTCGATAACGGTGTCTCGGATTCTGGTGTCAAGGTAAATTTTTTATGCTTTCAAGACGTTTCTTTTGAAAGAATTTAAGTTTCTGCTTTGTGGAATATCATTTCAAGTGCTTCTTGAATGTTTAAGTTGGTTTATTTGTTCGACTAAAATCTTATGGTATTTAGATTCGAATCGAAATTGAGCAATTAGGGTATCGATTTGGATTGCGCAACCGAGTGAAAAAATGTAAAGCACACTTTTGCAGGGATCAATCACTGTTTCTTTTATTTCAAAAGAAATTGGAGCTTTGTGCTCGAGCTAAGGTGAAAGTATATCAAAGGGAGATTAATTTCACCGTTTGCTCATTATCTGTCTTAATTTACGTTCCCAGTGTCTTTCCAATTTCTGAGCATCATCATTTATCTTTTTGTGCTTTTATTTCTTCAAGTTGGATTGACAAATGCTACTCTGGTAGGTTGTTGCTCTAAAAGGTGGAAGTATGGCAAAGCTGCAACTGCCAATGCCTGATTGCTATATTTTGATTTTCCTGACAATTTACTTATCTTGTCTATTTAATTGAGTTCCTCTATGTTTACTTGCTTTTCAATAGCCTTGCCTCAATTGCTCAGAATGGTTTCTTGTGTTTATGTTGCTATGAGCGTCCAACAGGCTGACGCAATTTGTAGAAAGTGCTGAGGATGAGCAATTGTTCCTTTTTCCTCTTTTTGTTAGTTTATTTTGAAATGAGCAATTTATCCTTGTGCATTTGGGTTTCCCCCTTTAATATCTTTTGTTGGTCTTAGATTAACTGTTCTATTATTAGATTTATTGTTAATTCTTGCTTGCGTGCTGCTGCTTTTCTTCTTCTTTTGACACGATATTAGGTAGTTGTGCGAATGCGGCCATTAAACAAAGATGAGGAGGAGGGGGAGATGATAGTTCAGAAAAATTCCAATGATTCGTTGATAATAAACGGGCACAGCTTTACATTTGACGCAGTTGCTGATACAGATGCTACACAGGCAAGTTTGCTAGTGTGTTAAAGTTGTAGTTTATTGATTGATTTACCTTTATTACCATATACTTAAAAATTCTCCTTTTTTATTTGTTACAGTTGGATATATTTGAGGAAGTAGGAGCCCCTCTTGTTGAGAATTGTTTGGCTGGATTTAATAGTTCAGTATTTGCCTATGGACAGGTACTTTCCTTTCTGGTTATTTTCAGTTCCTTCTTATGGGCTGTCTTGCATGCCATAGTTGTCTAGCCAATCATGCGCAAAAATAATCCTTATAAAGTGCCCAATCACAAAGTACTGTAAATCCAGGGCTGTAAAGCCCTTCCTGTTGTTAACTATCTGTTTCTTCAACATATTCAGACAGGGAGTGGAAAGACCTACACTATGTGGGGCCCAGCCAATGCCTTGTTGGAAGATAATGTTTCCAGTGATGAACAAGGTTTAACTCCTCGCGTCTTCCAGCGACTATTTTCCCGGATAAATGAGGTAGAATATATTCTTTTCAGTCATTGAAATTTTGGATTTATTACTGTCAATTTCAACTCTCTTCCGGTTCTTCTGTAGGAGGAAACTAGGCATGCCGACAAACAACTCAAGTATCAGTGTCGGTGTTCTTTTCTTGAGGTTAGGTGTTGCTTCTTTTTATGGAATTTTCATCGTTAGTCAGGCATTTTGCACAAACCTGATTCTTTTGTTTATTCTTACAGATTTATAATGAACAAATAACAGATTTGCTGGATCCAAGCCAGGGAAATCTGCAGGTAAACTTGAAGTTGGGTCCTAAATTTTGTTTGCTTTTATGAGTATATAGTTATCTTAGATCATTTGTCTGATATCTTTTTCCAGATAAGAGAAGACGTCAAATCTGGTGTTTATGTTGAAGATTTAAGGGAGGAGTACGTTTTTACTATGAAAGATGTTACGCAGCTTTTGTTGAAGGTTTGTTTTCTAAAATTGTAGAGACATTTATGTTTTTTATATTAGGAATGTCTTTCTTGTTTTGTTGCAACTCTACGTGGGAGTGGCCATGAAATAAAACATTTCAACAACATTCTTGTAAATCTGTTATTCATTACCAGTGAAAGATGTTGCTCAGCTATTGATGAATGATTGCTTTGAATTTTGGCAAGACATGTTTTCTGTGTGATATGCCTTTCTTGTTGTTCTTGCAATTCTATATTGTATGTGCTGTTAAGTAAATTGTTTCAACAACTTGCTTGTAAATCTATTATTTGTTTTATTATCAAGTACATGTGCTATGGTGATCTTCTGGTAGTACAAGTGGTATTCTGTTAATCTTGTTCATACAAATACGCATCATGCTGACACGTGCGAAGTCTGATATTTGAAACTGCAAGTAGTGCACCTTTTCTTTCCATTTTAACTTCAATCATCGTTGTACTACTTTATATGTACTAACACATATTGGTAAGCATGGCAGGGTTATCTTGTCACAATATAACATTGGAAGAACTAAGTTTTCATTATTGACTCCTACCATTATGTTTATACCTGCAAAATTAAATTTGCAGGGTTTGTCCAACAGAAGAATTGGTGCAACGAGCATAAATGCTGAGAGTTCACGCTCACATAGTGTTTTCACCTGTATTGTTGAATCTCGATGCAAGGTACTGCTTTCTGCAACTTGTGCATACAGTATTATTCTTTTTTTTTGATATTCTCTTAGATTCTGCGTTGCCTACAGTATTATCTGTTTCTATTCCTTCTTGTCCACTTTGTTTTTAGATATTTAAAAAAAAACTTTACGTTTTACATCGTATACTGTATGTTGCAAGTCTGATTATTGCAGTTCCAATTTTTTATGTCTTAGATTCTTTTTCTTTTCCTTTATGGAACTTGAAAGTTGACAGCAGCTAAGATAGATTCTATGATGTGTGTTTCATTCATAAAGATGATGAGACTACAAATCTTGGATGAAGTTTATGCTTTTTTGCTGGTTTAGTAATATTTCATGCTGGAGTGTTGCTAAAATAAAGCATTCTATTACAGAGCAACGCAGATGGAATAAGCAGCTTAAAAACAAGCAGAATAAATCTTGTTGACCTAGCTGGGTCAGAAAGGCAGAAGTTAACTGGTGCTGCTGGAGAGCGCCTCAAGGAAGCTGGGAATATTAATAGATCACTCTCACAGCTTGGGTGTGCATCTTTCAATTATTGTTTTCCTAAGTTGAGAATTCATGATTGCTTCAATTTTTTGCTTATGCAGTTCAATTCTCTCTCTGTAAAGTAAATCTGTTGATTCAATTGCAGCTAGACACTGCATAATTGTGTTATCTTACAATAGGCGACATCTCTGCTTTTGTATAAATTCAAGTCATATAATGCATTTGTTTGTGAATGAATAATTAATTCTATAGTTTTTTCTTTTCTGAGCAATACTAATTAGACGTGTAATCTCTCTTGTTCTATCTATATACTAAACGTGACGTGTCATGTTGAACACTGAATTAGAAGTTTGGCCTCATGTTAGCTGGAATGATTATTGTGAACATGCTTGCAAGGCGTGATGTAGCATCTTTACCAATCTTGCCAATCACATTGGATTGCAGGAACCTCATAAACATTCTTGCTGAAATTTCTCAAACGGGAAAGCAAAGGCATATCCCCTACAGAGACTCCAGGTTGACCTTTTTACTACAGGAATCGCTTGGTGGCAATGCAAAATTAGCTATGATGTGTGCTATTTCTCCAGCACAAAGGTGCGGACTCTGCTATGTTAAGGCAACATTTTTCTGCTTTTCTTTTTGCCTTCTTTTCTGTCCTTCAAACTCCGTTTGTTTGATGAAAGTTTATCTGTATTAATGTTACAGCTGCAAAAGTGAAACTTTCAGTACATTGCGATTTGCACAGCGTGCAAAGGCAATTAAGAATAAGGCAGTTGTTAATGAAGAGATGGAAGATGATGTGAATCACCTCCGTGAAGTGATACGACAGCTAAGGGTAAGCTCCTTAGTCTAATAGGAGATTCGATTAACTGCAAATTAAAATGCACGTGTAATGACTCAAATGGAAAAATACAACAGGATGAACTACATAGAGTGAAGGCAAATAGCAACAATCCAACAGGTTGGGATCCCCGTAAAAGTTTGAATATATTAAAGAGCCTCATTCATCCACATCATCGATTAGCTCAAGTAGATGAAGATGGTGATGAGGAAATGGAAATTGATGAGGAAGATGTTGAAAATCTATGCATTCAAGTTGGTCTGCCACCAACGATAAATGGTAACGGGCATAATGCTGATGAGAGTAGGTGCATCATAGATGGTACTCAGGACACAGATGTTGATATGGAAGAAGACATATCTGAACAAGTTCAACTTGAAAAAGAAGGAACTGTGAGTGAAGATTTTGCAGAAGCTGGTATGTAGCCCCATATCTTTCAAATGTCAATATGCATATGTAGAGATAAATTAGAAAAGTTGTCCTGTTTGTTCACTTATTAATATCTTTAATGCTTAATTTAGTGGGAAAGCCATATGAGGAGAAAATGACTGTTAGTACCTCCACCAGTAAATTGATAGCTGAAGAGCACACAAACAAATTGATTGAAGTTTGTTCCGTGTGCCCTGCTTTTGATTCTCAAGAAGAAGTTTCTGCAGGGATTCACACTGTGGGTGAACCAAAGGATTCTCAAATTGACTCGGTGATTTGTGAATCTCCTTCTAGCCTTAGCATTGTTCCTTGTGAAGTATCTCCAGTTCTTAAGTCTCCAATTGCTAGTGTTTCACCCAGAATAAACAGCAGCAGGAAAAGTCTTCGTACTTCAACCATGTTAACCGCTTCACAGAAAATGTCCAATGAAGAAAGCAAGCCAGGCCCAGAGGATGGGCATATATCTTTGACAAAATCCACTAAAAGAAAATCATGTAATGCTCTTGCTGTTCCAACTACCAAAAGTTTACTTGCACCGACTGATAATTTAGCTGCCAGCCTCCATCGTGGCCTAGAAATTATTGATAGTCACCGCAGGAGTTCAGCATTTAGGCAGTCTTCCTTCAGATTTTCATATAAACCCGCAGAATTTAAACCATTAATAGTTGTTGACAAAGTTGATGTGGGTGTGCAAACTTTTCTTGAAGATGATGACATATCAGAAGAAGATTCAGCAGTATTCTTTTGCAAGAGTTGCAGAATCAAAATGCAACTACACGAGAAAGATGCTGATGATGGTTCTAATCTGCAGTTAGTACCTGTAGATGACTCAGAATTTTCTGATAAGTCTAAAATACAGTTAGTACCTGTTGACGACCCAGAGTTTACTGATAAGTCTAAAATACAAGTTCCTAAAGTAAGTCCATGAGTATGTCTTCATACTTGTTTCTTTGTTTGCTTATATTTCATCCTCTTTTCTTTGTTGCTTATATTTGCTGCAAACATGATCTTTTCATATCTTCACAAAGGCAGTGGAAAAGGTTTTGGCTGGAGCCATCAGGAGGGAAATGGCTATTGAAGATTTTTGTACCAAACAAACTTCTGAAATTATGCAGCTTCACCGTTTGGTGCGTTACAGCTAACTCTAACTCTCAATGTAGCTGTTAGAGCTTTATTCAGAAGTTAAAAAATTGCTTCCTGCTCATAAATTCAGGTGCAACAGTACAAGCATGAAAGAGAATGCAATGCTATAATAGCTCAGACTAGGGAGGATAAAATTCTTCGACTTGAGAGCCTTATGGATGGTGTTTTACCTTCTGAGGAGTTCTTGGAGGAAGAGTTGAAATCACTCAAGCATGAGCATAAGGTATGCATACTTTATGTTTCAAGATTTCCCTGCTATCACAATTTCACATGGCACACAACTTACCATTTTCTCTGACAGGTTTTGAAGTCCAAGTATGAGAATCACCCTGATGTTTTGAGGACAAATGTTGAGCTTAAACGAGTTCAGGATGAGCTAGAACAGTACAGGAATTTCTACGATCTGGGTGAAAGGGAAGTGTTGTTGGAAGAAATTCAGGATTTAAGAAGTCAGTTGCAGTACTATATTGGCTCTTCTTCCTCAGCTGCTCTGAAAAGGAATTCTTTAATGAAATTGACATATCCTTGTGAGCAAAATTTAATTCCCTCTCTCGGTACAATTCCGGAGTCATCTGCAGAAAATGCTGAAGATAAACTTGAACAGGAGAGAATTCAGTGGATTGAGGCTGAGAGCAACTGGATTTCTCTTGCTGAAGAGTTAAAGACAGAACTCAATGCTAGCAGTGCGTTGGCTGAAAAATTGAAGCTGGAATTAGCTACAGAGAAGAGATGTGCAGAAGAGTTGAAGGAAGCATTGCGAATGGCCATGGAGGGACAGACTCGTATGCTTGAACAATATGCAGATTTGGAGGAAAAACATATTCATTTACTTGCACGGCACAGGACAATCCAAGATGGAATAGATGATATCAAGAAAGCAGCATCTAAAGCTGGAGTCAAGGGTGTTGAATCCAAGTTTATAAATGCTCTTGCTGCACAAGTATCAGCACTGAAAGCAGAAAGAGAAAAGGAGAGGCGCTACTTCAGAGAGGAAAATAAAGGCCTTCAGGTTCAATTGAGAGACACTGCTGAAGCTGTGCAAGCTGCTGGAGAATTACTTGTGAGGCTGAAAGAAGCGGAAGAAGCTGTTGTTGTTGTTGAGGTAAGCTCAATATTTTTCTTGTGTTCTGAATTTTCTGAAACTGAGCATATGTTGGTATATTGGTTTACATATTGATTTAGAATGCATAAAACTTCGCATTGCCATGGAAAGGCATTTATATCACTATATCATCATCTCATAAGTAAGACAAATCACTTTCTGATAAATTAATATAAGGGCCTCCAAAAATCTTGAAATATAGTTTCGTGTGTAAGAGAAAACGTTTCTAGGTTATTGCCTGAAAATTTGGTCACATATTTTGTCTTTATCTTTCAAGCCTTTAGATTTCAAGGTACATCAACAACAGTTGATGGTGATCTAGAGTTTCACCATTGTCGATGGTGATGGAACCCAGTACTGACATCCGGTTTGAGTATGTGTGGAACTTACAGAGTAGCACTCTTCTGCATAGTCAAACTTACATTGACTTTGTGGAGTAATGCCAAATTTGTTTATTTTTCCAAATGCCAGACTAATCGAGTTTATGGAATATTTTGTTACAACTTGGACTCCAGTACTGAAATTCGAACTTTTAGAATGTCAAACTTATTGAATACAACGCTTTGCTTTCGTCTAAATTACATTGTCTTTGCGGTCTAAGCCTCATGTGTATGTTTCCAAATGCTAGCTTAATCAAAATTTTGAAGTATTTACAGGTATTTGGACTTCCCATAAATTCCAACATTTATATTTAAACTCAACCCTAGAAAAGATTTATAATTTCGTGGAGATCAAAGGTCTGTTACCTTTCTTCATTTTGTATGGGTAGAAACCAGCTTCTTTTTGTTGTATATGCCACAACCATTTTGTTCTAACTATTGTAGTTTTATGTCCCGTCTTTCTAACAAGTTGACTTAAAAAGCATCTCTTAAGGAAGCTAAACAGGAAGCAAAAGCTCTTATTTGGATATAGGTTTCGTCTATGTCGATGGTCTTAAGAGTTGTTATATAAAAAAAGTTGAGAATCACTCTATCGTTTTTTTTTTCTTATGGGCGGAGATGTAACTGGATACATCTCCAATTTAAGGAACTGTTTTTTCTTCTCCATAATGTAGCCTCCGGAAAAGAGAAGTTGCCTGTAAAATGGTGAGATGGGATTATGACCTAGGATAACTAATATCTAAGGTAGTTTTGAGATTAAATGCAGTATTTAAATATATATATTTTTGGAGGGCCTCCTTGCTTAAACGACTGTTTCTTATGTTGAGATGTTCTAAACCAATTCTGAAGCTACAGTCTTTTATTAGATTCTGTTTCGTGATTTGAAGACAGAGGTCTTTGTGATTTTCTAAAGGAATTAGTTTATCCCTTCTTCTAATCCCTTTCTGAAAGGCCTTAGCTTGGCTTGCTGCTTTGGTAGAAAGCTTTTAAGTCGTTTAACATAGATGTCCAAAATTTTCTTATTATTACCATTCTCTTCACATTGATTCTATTTTTGTCCTTAGCGTGAGAGTAGACCTTATATCTAATCCGTTATTTTTGTGGAGTCTGTTCTCTGCAATTTTTACTTTTGACAATATCATATGCTTCGGAAATTAACCCATTTTCAGCAGCTTTGCATGCCTTGATTTTCTATTTGTAGCTATGATTAAATATGCTAGGTTCGTAAGTGCTAAATTTACTTGATTCCAATTAGTACTTTGCTTTCGAAAGCTGTACATATTTTAACAAGTTTCCCATGACAATCTGCTTTATGCTCTGCTAGCAATACGCTCTACCTTGAATCTTTGTAAAGTAGCGAAAGGCTTTAGACTTGTAGAGAGGTTTATCCTTGTCCTGTCATCATATGGATCCAATGGTTTTTTTCTCCTATTTCAGCCTAAAACCCACGAGTTTGTAAATGCAATAATGTGTCCTTGGATCATAGCAGTTAGCTTATTCTTTGTTAATTGTTTCTGCAGAAGCGGGCTGTGCAGGCTGAACAAGAAGCTGCCAAGGCGAACAAAAAAATTGAGAAGTTAAAGAAAAAACATGACAACGAGATTAGAGGTCTTAATGAGCTCCTTCAAGAGTCTCGGCTACCCAAAGAAGCAATACGGCCTGTTTATAACGATAGTGAAATAGTGGCCAAGTACGATGTAGTAGAAGAGACTCAAGGTGAAGGTGATCAGCAATGGAAGGAAGAGTTTGCACCCTTCTACAACAGTGAAGATGGTGATTTGTCAAAACTGGCAGAACCGTCATCGTGGTTTTCTGGGTATGATCGGTGCAACATATAGAACCGGACACTTACCGTCAAAACAATGTACGTGCCCCTTACTCCGTTAATGTGATATATCATTAAATATATATTTTTTACCGTTTATTTCGGTGATACCATTTTTGTGAGGAGCCATTTGTCTCGGTTCTTCACACCCTTGTACCAAAATTTCGTTTCTTGTGGTTCATAACGGTTGAATGAATGGTTGAGTATGTTCTGGAATCCAAACCTTCTCCTCCCTTCTGAGCCTTCTCTTCGGGAACCAAATAGGCCACGGAATGTAAATATGTATGTGTGGACCCATGCTGCAGTAAAGAAAAAGCAGTTGCAGGGCCAGAAACAATGGTCCTTTAGATCATTTAATTGTTTGGTTTGGGTGGGATGGGGGCCAATCTTCAAGGGTATCATCCTGAAGACTAAGTGCATGCCCATGGCGCTTTATTCATGACATGGGTAGCACGAGAAGCCTGTTCAAAATATCTCTTGGACCATAGAACAAAACGTTTGTGGCCTGGTCTTCCTGACATCCATATTTGTGGACCATACAGAAATGGGGAGGAGTGGACAACAATTGGGGCTTTTAAAACCCTAGCCATGAGTCCACATGTTTATTGAATGTGGCATTCAGATAAACGCTAACCATTAATTTCGGAATGGTAAAAAGAGAGAACGCAGTTGGGATTTTGGAGAGTCTAAATCATTTTCTAGTTCTTTGCCTAGCTATTTCGAGTTAAAACTTAACTTCTCCTCGCTTGGTTAGCAGATTGGAGGTATAAAATGTTGTCTACAAGGAAAAAGTGACGGATGATGGATATGTTTAATAATATATATTTATATACAAAGAAATGTTTACGGATGTAACATTTTCAATCAATCAATCAATTTCTCCTAATCATAGCTCTTCCCGTGGGGAGAGGGACGCTTTTCCTCGTCATTACAGTACATGAGTTATTTATGGAAACCCATCATGACTTGCTCCGTGGACTATAAATATAATGAAGCCAAGAGACATGTCTGTTTTTTCTGGTTAAAGCAAATACTTCGTACTTCACCTTCACCTGCCTTGATTACTAATCAACTTTCTTTCATTTCAGTTGAAGAGACTCACTCTGATTTGCACAACATTGGAGAGAATCTAATGATTTAACTACTTCACCTAACGCTAGGATTCACAGTTACTTTAATCAGAGCACGAAAAAGTGGAAAATCTTGTAATTATTTTATAAAAGTTTCTAAATATTTATTGAGTCGTAGTTGTTGCTTTTTGACCCTAAATTAGGTTTTAAGTTACAGAAAATAATTTTTTATAAACATATAAAAGAAATATTAAATGCATTATAACTTTTTTTTTATATTCTCAAAGTCTTATATTAGATTTTTTATAGTATATTTTCTAAAATTTCATTTAATTTAGAATTTATGAATTTTAATAAAAGAGTTTTTGGGCTTAGGCAGGATGAAATTTCAAATCAAAGTATGATCAACTATGGGATGACAATAGGATCAACCATCCGATTTTGACTAAAAGGGGTAAGGTAGAGAAATATTGCATTCAACAGGGTTTCAAGATAATCTATCAGATTTAATTGCTTTATTTGCTTGGACTAAGTGTTGTGATGTGAAAGTGAAACCTAAAGTTGAGGCCGATATGTTTTGGTAGAAACTGATGCAAAGATTCTATAAATCCTATCCAATAATTACATTGTTAAGAGTTGTGTATAATTTTATGCAGTAGTTTAGAAATCTCCTTTCTCACTCCTTCTCTCAATAGGTATTATTATATTTGATTTTGTTGATAGCTTTTCAAAAATGAAGATGTATATCTTAACTCCATTACTTTGTCCACACACAGACATAGATACCTCTCCCTTCCATTGTATATGTAATGTAGGCATATAAACTTGTGACAAGTGAAATAAAAATGAGATAACTAATTATAAAGCGTTTAACTTTTTAGAATTTTTATTCAATTTAGTGCCTCACTTTTTTAAATTTTGAATTAAATGACTAATTTTAAAAACCTTTAACAATGCAGTTTAAACATTAGTTCTATTAATAATTTCCTGATTTAATTAACGAAATCTTTGTTGTTCATAATATGTAAGTGTTCCACCTGAAAAGTTCTCTCTACTTCAATCTAACCATTACCATTTTTTTTTATGTGAACATATACATTTCATGAACAACAAAGATTATGTTAGCCAAATTAGTAAATTACTGATGGAACTAAAATTTTTAACTAAACTATTAATGTTTTAAAAGGTTTGTTACTTAATTGATAAATTTTAAAATTTGGGCACTGGATTGAAAATTTTTAAAAAATTGGCCACTTTAGGATTGATTAACCTAATACATATTGGAACATTTACAGTAAACTATCAATGAACCAATTCTAATCAATAGTTAGTTGCTACTAGTAAACATACCCTTAAAATGTAAAAAAAAAAAATTAGTGTTTTCTATATATAGTTAAGTGATTTACAAATATTTTTAAGCATTGGAATCCTCAAATGAAGAAAAATAGAAGTTGAATTCACAATGTGTCAAAAGATAGCAAATAATGTGATTATTTATTTTTCATATATAATATTGTGATTATTTATTTTGCACATATATAAGTATATATATATATATAATATTAAAGACGAGGGAGAAACATAAAAATACCCATGTAATTTAAGAAAACTCTTAAATTTTGGAATTCTTGAAAAAATTTCTTGCACTTTAAACTTTTTCAAAAAAGTTACCTAGCATTGACTTCAATTAATTAAGTAATAAAAATTCTCATATGGCAAATTTGGTTCATGTAAACCAATTATTTTTAAGTCACATAGATCCTAATTATTAACGTAAAATCTAACTTCACCCATTTTAACCCGACTTACCCCTTCTCTGTCTATGTACCCAACTTGACCCACCTAACCTAACGAATACCTATTGTTCTATCAATTAAACCAAAAATTTCCCCAAATAATGAATGCCCTTTGTCTAATTGCAAGAATGGAGAATTGAGAAGGTAAAGTTCAGAAACTATTAAAAGTTATGTTTCAAAAACTATTAAATTTTTGGGTTAGTGTTGTAACATTTATGTTTGTTCTTCTTTTCTCCTTTCTTTTTGATCCTATCGAGTAGCTGGGTTAGTTGCATAGGCAAATCCATTTTTATGTCCTCTCATCATGCTAAGTTGCAAGGTTTATTGCTTGGGTAAAGTCATTTCAGTTTGTTTGCACTTTTACGAAACCAAAAGGTAGAATATTGCCTTGAATGTGTATAAGTCAATAGATTTTAAAACACTATATGTGCGAAAAGTTTGATAATCTCTTAGAAACTTTATTGCTTAAACATTTCATAAAGTTTAAAACCTTTTATTGTTTTTGGTTAGTAAAAAATAAAAACATAAACCTTCCTCTCCATCAAATGGTTCACCTTTAGAGTGTAAGTTGTCATCTGATTAGCTTTAGCTTTGTAAGAAAGTGTAGTGGCAAAAGTTTGTCTTATTAATAAGATGAAAGGCATGAAATCATTGGTTTTTTTTTGGGTATGATAGAGAAACTAATAAGCCAAGAGTTTCTTTTTCTTTTTACCAATACATTATAACGTAGATATCATCCTTTACTACTAGTACAAACCTAGTTCAAGTGAATGTTACAGTCAATTAGACTCAAATTTCTAATCATATATACAAGTAGAATGTGTATTTTGCTGACAAATGTCAAGAACACTAGTTACAAGAATTCTTTATAGCATGCCAAGTCTTAACAACGCTAACAAGATATACTTCTTTTTACAAATCTACTCTCATTCAAAATTCACAACATAATTTTTTTTTAAAATGTAGATACTAGCAACAAGTCTCTTGGTAACTATGTACTATCTTAATCATCTTTTGATATGAGTCAACTAGAAGATGTTATTAATTCTATAATATCTCTAAGTAATTACTATAACACCAACTTCCTCTCCTCATAATCATCCTTGTAGCTTGCATGACTCTTTAGAGCACAATCCTTGATATAATATAAAGTATAAAAGAAACATAATGAAAATTGAGAAAATCAACAACTTAGTTATAAAAAAAAGTGAAAGTGGAAACAACTTAGAGGTTAAGTTTAGCCAAAAAAACCACGATAGTTTTGTTTTTACTCATTTCACACAAACAAATGTCTAGTCATCAAATTTAAGTGCTAAAAGAGTTATATGCATATATACATACAATCTTATATATATGTAATTAGTTCTATCATTTGGGGATATAGAGAAAATGTGTGTTTATAGTTTTACTACTAGAGCCTTAATGTTTTTTTTCACAACTTATTACTATCTTCTTATTTCTCTTTCTTATTTAACAGACCCTAGAATTGAGTTTTAGTTTTGTCATGGTAAGATCTTCAAATATACCCCTATTATGGACTAAAAAGTAGGAAAAATGTATAATTTTAGAGTAGAGCAAGATCTTTTGACGATGTTATAGTTCATATACACTAAAGAGACTTGGGCTATAGAGAGGTTTGAGTTTTTAGTTGTAAATTTCCTCAAGAGTCTTTTGAGGATAACATTAAAGACTTAAAAAGTGGGGCTCACATCATGAACATAATTAATTTAATTGAAAAGAAAGACTATGAGATTGTGGAGGTAATTTTGGTTAATGTTTAATATCCGTTGTTAAAAAATAACAAAGGCTGTCACGAAATGGTGAACAAGTTGATTGTGAGATTGTAGACGGTGATTAGGCTACTTCTAGAGGTGGTATTAAAAGTTTGTATTGTTGGAAGTGATTGTGATGTTGTAAAGGGTCAACAATCTATTTTTAGGAAGGATAAA
This sequence comes from Erythroxylum pedicellare, assembly GCA_027563575.1. Taxonomy (NCBI): domain Eukaryota; kingdom Viridiplantae; phylum Streptophyta; class Magnoliopsida; order Malpighiales; family Erythroxylaceae; genus Erythroxylum; species Erythroxylum pedicellare. The sequence continues at coordinate 20,986,105 of JAOQMP010000001.1, forward strand.
CAACATGTTATTAATGATATAGATAATAATGAAATTGATGATCTAACATATAGAAAAAGTTAATGACTTTGATGATTCTAGTTCATTTGATTCTAGTGACATATCTAATAAGTTGGGTGGTAAAGTTTGTGATGGTATGCAAAATATCCTAACAAATAATATTCCAAATATGCAGATAGATTCATAATATGAAGATTTTGATGAGCTTAGAAACATGAAAGATAGTTCAGATGAAGAAGGGAGAAAAAGAATTACGTTTCTAGAATTTGAAATAGACATTGATATAGCGAGGCCAATTGATTTAAAGATTGCTATATTATTTGGCTATATGAATACATTTTGTAAAGCTCTTATTCAATATGCTATTGAGAAGGGTTTTGATTATGTGTATATTAAAAATGATAAATATAGAGTAACTGTTGTTCTAAAACATGGTAGTGGGTGGAAACTATATACTTCTCCAATATAATATGGAATTGTATTTTAAATTAAGACATTTCAGTTTAACCATGAGTGTGGTCAAGAATACCTGCTATATTTTATAGATGATGCTACATGAGATATTATTAGGCTTAAGAATGCATTTTAAAGAGAATTTAATATTAAGATTACATGCAAAAAGGCATACAGAGTTAAGAACTTTGCCTTAGAGCTATCGGCTGGTGAAGAGGGAAAGCATTGTAAGAAATTGAGGGCCTACAATTTAGTTATATTAAATTACAACCCAAATAGTTTCTTTTATAATCAAGTATTTAAGTGGTATTTTTGATTCTATGTACACATGCTTGGATACTTGTAAGAAGGGTTTCTTGGCTGGTTATATCCCTGTAATATGTACTAATGATTATCATTTAAAGGGCACGCATGGAGGGCAATTGTTATTGGCTATTGGTTTGGATATGAATAACAATATATTTCCAATCATATGGGTTGTAGCGAGAATTGAGAATCAATTATCATTGAAATAGTTTCTTAAATGTTTACAAGAAGACATTAGAGATTACCAGGATCACAATTGAGTTTTCATTTTTGATCGAAAAAAGGTAAAATTGTGTTATTAGGTTTCATTTAATCTTATGAACATTCATATATAATTATTGACTTTCATTTATTTTACATTAACATTTCATATGGTTTCTTTGTAACAGGATTTTAGAACACGATTTCAATGTTGACATCGCTAGTTTCAAACATAAATATTGCGCTAGACATATCTATGCAACCTTCAAACTTGATTTAATACAATAAAAGTTATAAAGAATTTAGTTTGAAATATGGCTAGAGCATATACTTTCAATAAATTTCAAAAGGTAAATGATTGTTTTATTTAATTGCATTTGAATATATATG
>JAOQMP010000001.1:20989807-21000253 GCA_027563575.1 Erythroxylum pedicellare
TCACCAAAAAATTCAAAGGACATGAAATATGATCAATTTGAAGAAGTATATGCTGCTAATGTTGATATGGCCTCGAAGATAAATCATAGAATATATATAGCAAAAATGTAAATCTTGTAGACCCTTCAGTCATTTGGATGAGTATGTATGAGACTCAGTTTGCATTGACCATCAAAACAGACAAAATTACTTAATTGTTTGTTAACTACAAATGAATATTACCTAAAATGATGGTAATGAATATGTAAATACACCATCTTTGAAAAGTTTCTTTAGTGGATAGAGTGAGGAAACATCCTTACCACTTGGATAGAGAATCAAAATAAGATAAATAAGTTATAGTATGTTGTAACAAGAGGGCTATGCAGAATTACGAGAAAGGAAACCATAAACATTGATGATTATATAACTATAATAAATGAATCTATTTTCAATAAGACCTCTTATTGTAGACTTGAAAGTGTATAAGATATCAAAGATCCTATAAAGGTAGCTTTTTGTGCATGATATTGAAGAGGATGCTAGAGTCTGAAATGCTTTTATTAAAAAACTACCATGTGAACATGAGAAGTCATATTTTCTACATCTTATGGAATAAGACATACTTGTACTAATACATGTGAGTTGAATTGTAATCTCATTAGCACATTGAACAAGGTGATCTAAACTTATCACACATCTGGTGCTTTAAAATATATTAACTTGTACACATAGGGCAATATTCTATCTTATAGTTTTGTAGAATTGAATACAATTACGCCTTTATACAAATATAATGTGGACAATTTTGAAAAGTGCCAATGAAAACTAGAGGCTAGTGTCTTGTGAATGGATACACTATTAGTTCCAGCCAACAAACTTATTGCTTTCAATGCACTTCTTGTAGATATACATATATTGACTCAAGTGCGTGCCCTTTCGACTACATCTCTCCATTGGTACGATGAGGGATCAAAAGTTTTTGCTTTTAGTGAGGCAACTCAGTACGATGAGGCAACAAACCCAGCAACTCATTACAATGAAAAGAAACAAAAATGTATTTACCTGTGCAACTAACACAACTACTCAATAACACCCAAAGAAAAAGAGAAAAGAAGAACAAGCAGAAATGTTCCAACATTAACTTATAATTTTAATAATTTTTGAAACATACCTTTTGGTACTTTCTCAACTTTGTCTTCTCCATTCTTTATTTTTGCAGTAGATTAGGGGCATTCGTCAATGAGGGACAAATTTAAGTTTACCTAATAAAACAAGGGTATTCATTAGGTTAAGAGAGTCGAGCTGGGTGAGTACAAAGAGAAGAAAAAAGTCAAATAAAAATAGTTCAAGTCACATTTTAGGTTAAAAATTAGAGTTTGAGATGACAAAAGAGTCCAAGCAGGCTTGACCAGGCTCGAGGTGGGCTTAGTTTTCTGGGCTCAATCGGGCCTCAAACAAAGTTTGAGCTTAGGTTGTCGAAGCTCAAGATTTGATCTTTTAAACGAAACAATATTATTTTAAATTTATATTTTAAAAAAATTTAGTTAGGTTAGGTTCGAATTCAAGCTCGGGCCACCTCTAACTTGGTCGACCTAGGGCCTGATCAAGCTTCAGGTCGAACCTAGACTCAGCAGGCAACTGCGACCCGAATTAGGGTTTGCATGACTTAAAAATAATTGGTCCACGTTGCCAATTTTGATTTTCCCGTGACTAAGATGGAAAAGTGAAAAAGAGGCGGAAGAAGAACCTAAATGTCCGGTCAATCGTGAGCAGTAAAGTAGGAGAATGACATTGGATTCCAGCCGAAAACAACCTAAAAAATCATTCTTAATCATAAGTTGGACTTTAGATAGATCCATTTGTCCCCACTTACAGCTGGTTACAATTAAGAATCTATTTTCCCCACAAACTATGCGATTTTCCCTGAGGTTAAGGCCCTACAATGGACGTTTTCCAGCTAAATTTGAAATTAATGTTCGAGGGTACCGTTTTCATTATCACTGTTTCTAACTTGGATTCTTTTGTTTGGTTGTTCAGAAATTAGTTACAAACGAAATTTCTGAAACATAAAACTGCTTGAGTCACTTGTGACAAAATATACTTATCAATGGTAAGTAAAAGACATGAAGGAGAAGAAAGATCGCTAGAAAGTTAAAAAACTCCTCCCTCAGCTCTCTGCTACTTTCCTTCGCAACAGTAAGAATTGTTCTTCAATGGATCCTTCCGTAGAACTGTTACAATTTCTGTTTCTTTGAAACAATTCTCCAAAGAATCGGTAGCTTCAATGACTGCTAAAACGAGAAAATAAAAATGGGAAAGTATACTCTTTCTCCAATCCAAAAAGTGACACAAAATGGAACTAGGCTGTATTTACACAGGCTCCTCTCCGTCGCCGAGGCACTTGGCTATGAACTTGGCTGTAAGGTTGTTTCTGAATTGCAGCTCAATTTCATCTGAGCTGCGGGTAGAGAACCTGCACCAACAAGATTGTGGACCTAAGTTCTAAGCTAAAAGCCTATCAACATTTTGTTTAACATCAGATGTTTGGGAAGGAATCTTTTGTATCACCTTGAAAGCTCTGCTGATTCTGGCCATACCCCATCTGCACAACACTGTGGAGTTCATCTTCCCAGAATGAGGGAACCTGTAACGCAAATGCGAGCAAACAATGATAAGATTATGCAATGAAAAGCCAATCAAAATGAACAGGGTTAGTCACATGTACGTACCTGACGAGAAGCATCAGTAAACCCATTAAGGGGAGGCAACTGAAGACATGGATTTCGCTTCAGTGAAAACTGGTTTCCTGCATTAGTGGATAGGCCACGCTGCAGGGGTAATCCTTGTCGTGACTGGTAGCCATAAGGAAATGCTTGTGTTGAGGAATCTAATGGATAAAGATCGTTCGGTACGGATCCACGAGATTGAAAGATCTGAAAATATAGAATTATTAAGATAAGAATGTCATAAGTTGTTAGGACTTATTATCTGACAGAGAGTAACAATAGTAAGTCTTAACTTACTTGCTTTGATAGAAGCGCTTCCATGTTAAAGTCCATACTAGGATTCACAGTTGCCAACTTCATGGAGAGAAACTGCAAATGAGATCAAGAAACCGCACCCCAAATATCAAATCAAGTACATCATTCAAACTCGGAAGGAAAAACCTTGGCAAAACCTGGATGGAACTTACCTCAACCTGGCGCTGCAATGACTGCACGTAGTTTATAATCTCATCAAGCATGACAGCTTTCCCAGTCACCTGCAGTTGAAAATTCCAGCCAATTTAGAAAATTCCACTCCTTAAAAAGTGGCCTTTTCTTTTTCTATCTTTTCTTCTTTCGAGTAAATGCGAATCTTCAGGGAAAAAAGAGAGAAAAAAAAAGAACAGAAAAGAAAACAGAGACCTTATTGCAACCAGGAACAAGATCCTGAAGAAACTTCATCCTTTCACCGATTTTCTCTCTCCGTAACTGACAAATTTAAAATCAGAGAGGTCAATGAAAAACATCTTACTACATCATATGGATAACGGAAATTGTATTCATTCTTACTCTTTCAGCAAGACTGTGGCTATCTGTAGCCTGACCCCTTCTGGCTCTGACATGAATGTAGTCCTTTAGAGGCTCTGCTGGCTTCGGACTATCCTTATTCTTTTTCTGGTCCCCATCTTGTTCTTCTTCTTTTGCTTTTCCTGCATCCTTTTGCTTCCCATTAACTTCATCTGATTTACCTTTTTTCAAACTAGGTTCGTCATGATTCTCTGCCACTACCTGCAATGAACTCGTCATTGGTTTCTTCATAATCTCATAAAACACACCAAACTTGAACACATTTTATCATTTTACCTTAGCCCCAGAAGAACAAGGAGATGGAGATGGTGTTTCTTTCGTCTTTCCTCTGGGAATTGATTTCCTTTTCCTGGGGTTGTTCTCTTTCTGGCCTTTCACGCTCATTTCCCCATCCGGAATCTGCTCAGACACTGAAGACTTCTCGTTAAAATCTCCGAGTTCAGCATTTCTTTTCTTGGCAGGATTCGAACTCACATCTTGTGGTGAGCTTTTATTGCTTTCCTGAACAATCCCCTGAGATGCAGTGACCTTCATAGAATTGCTACTCTGGACTCTGGAGATGTTACCGGATTCAGCTCTTGGCATCAAACCATAAAGTAATTCAGCTTGATTTAGTCCAAATTGCCCACTTAAGCCTCCAAGGTTCCTGTTCGCAAAGCAAGAATATCTTGCAGCCCTCTCTGCAAATACAGGATCGGTAGGAAATGGAGCTAAACTTTGTTGGTTGGCCAAATTGTTGCCAAGAATTGGTATACGACCTTTGATATGGGAATCCATAAATGGAAGATTCAATTTTGGAGGCGAATTCAACGGCGTACTGTAACAGGAATTGTTAGCATTATTGTTATTGTTGATGTTATCGGTGTTGTTGATATAAGAAGAATGAGGAAAAATCTCTTCGGAGTCACAAATAGTTCCTAATCTCCCAATTAGTTCTCTGATCATAACAGTGTCACCACTCCCACCGTGAGAAGAAATGGCATTGGCGCTTGAAACTAGAGGAGACGAGACAATGGAGCTCAGAGCAGACTCAAAGGGATCGTTCTGATCCATTGAACTATCCCAATTGGAATTGAAAAAGCAAGAACCTAGGTCATTTGATGGCATTCCCATTCCAAAACTGGAAGAATTCCACATGGGTGTTGTACCGTTGGTTGCCTGGCTCATGAAAAGTTTCTCCTTTTCCATCGGAAAATAAAAAATAAATAAACTTTGCAACTACTAACTGGGCAAGAACAGAAGTGAATCAGAGAAAAGTTGAGGACCCAGATGAAGATTTGATGTCTTAAAGGACGAATATCACTCAACACAGGAACAGAACCAAGAAAGGTCAAAAGTGGAGGTAAGAAAATGAGCGAAGACACCGTGTGAGCCAGAAAAAGTAGAGGAATGAGAAGAGAATATAAGAAGGGGAACAGAAGAGAAAGCAAGACAAACGTAAGGAAAAGAAGTATCCATTTTGACTTCTCTTTGCCCTTTCTTACTAGTTAATACCAATTTCTTCAATGTCTACTGTTATTACAGTAATCTGTCTAGAACCGCGTAAAAGATGGTGAAGTTGGGGTGGCAATAGCCTGTTGCCGGGCCTTAAACGTCAAACCAGTTTAGTTTCTGTCTCTTCTTGACATTTCTTATGCTTTTGCGTGTGTATTATTGGTTGAAAGGCAAAAACAGGGCTTTGTTTTCTCTTTCTATGTTGTTGTTTTCTAGTTGGGGGTTAATATAAAGAAACACAGTGATTATGGGCAGAGAGGAAGGTGGCTTGTTGCTTCTGTTGGCACGAAACACTTATACTTCGGCACCTGGGCGCTTAAGCTTTTAGCTAATCATCAATCTCAGCTATAGCTATTTTTTTATTGGGGGAAACATGTCCACACTCTCCGCGATCCAGAAAATACATTAAAAAAAAAAAGTCATTTTTCATATCTACCCTCTCCTGCTATCTTTGTTTTCCAATCAACCAGCTTGTTATAATTCCAAACTTTTTATTCTCTAATACGAACATGATGAAAGAAGCCAAAACAAATTCTTATTTGACAAATTTCTACCAACCCCAGGTATTAAAAATTTAGGTATCTGCACAGTTTCAGATGTTTCAACTCCAATCCATTTTGGCTGATGGAGTGTTTGTTTCTTCATTTTAATGTGTGTCAATGAAAAAATAATTAAAATATAGTTAGATCACTTGTGAATATACATTAGTCGTTAATTCGTTTTATAAATAGACGTGACATAACCAAAAACAAACATGATGTATCCAATAATAAATCGGTCGAGTTCAACTTCTATCCTTTTCTTATTTCAAATTTGATTTAAAGCTCAACCAAAATTTTTATTATTTGATCTAGGTCCAAAAATATTGAAATAAGTGGCACCATCTCTTCGCATCCACTAAAAAAATTTCAAAGACAAAAAAAAATTAAATTCATAAAAACAAATGATTGTTTCTAGCAATTTAATTTCATAGGCATTTCAAGAACTCAAATATATAGAGTATTAGAGTGAGCAATCATCTTTTCTCTTTATCTTTTATGATGAATAATTATAAAGCTTTCATATGACAATTGAACTAACATATAACTTAGGAATAACTAATTCTAAAGTGTTTAACATTTTAGGATTTTTTTTTCAATCCAATATCCAAGATTTTAAAATTTTTAATTGAGTGACCAATTTTTTAAAATCTTAACAGTTCAATTCAAAACGTTAATTCTGTTAATAATTTATTTTTTTGACTAACAAAATCTTTATTATTTATGAAAAGTAGGTGTTCACTTGAAAAAATTGTATGTACTCTATTCTAACTATGATCATTATTTTTTTAGTTGGACATCTATATGTTATAAAAAACAAAGATTCTATTAGACAAATAAGCAAATTACTAACAAAACTAATGTTTTGAATTGCACTGTTAAGGTTTTAAAAAGTTGATCACTTAATTAAAAAAATTTAAAAACTTGAACACTAAAATGAAACAATCCCAAGAAGTTGGGCATTTTAGGATTGATTATCTCTATAATTTATAAAGAAAGGAGGTTACAATAAAAACATAAAAAATGATGGAGATATGATTTAACATTTGAATAAGTAAAAGCCATAAACTTGATTATTAATTTGCTATGAGCCAAAAAACTTGTTAGAGGCATTATCCTCACTTATCAAGCTCATTAATAGGTGTTGTGTAAAAATCAAGTCTTTGAGAAAGCTCTTGCTTTTATTAATGAGAAAATGATAGTTTTATTTTTCTCTTAATAAAGTTGTCAAAAACTATTGAAGAATTCTACTATCTAAGCATGAACATAAGGATCTAAAAGAAAGGAAAAAAGAGAACAAATCAAGAGGAAATGATTGCACTTTTAGCCCTAACATTGCAATTAACTACCATTAGGTTCACCTAGTTAGGGTTGATTAATATGATAATAGTGGTAGCTCTATTAAAATCTTATTCTATGATGCTTTTACCATTTTGGATCTACCTTTTTTCACAATTTAAACTAGTCGCTTCTTTGATTGGCTTTGGTAAAAGGTAAACACCAGTAGAAGGAATAACATTTATCCCACTTAAGTTATGGGTACACCTTAAACAAATCACAGTGAGAACTTAATTTTACATAGTAAAAAGACTTTGGCTTTGAATGCTACTTTGGGAATATCCTCATTGTGTCTCTTAAAGGCTATCATATGCCTTTTTATGCTGATCATGAAATTTTCAACAGATCATGGGATTAGGAAAGTTAGAGGATATTTTAATAAGGCGAGACAATGTTATGTGACCTTATTAAAAGCTAATAAAAAACTATCACCTCTTATAAGCATTTAGGCGATGGATAGTTGATTGATCCTAAGGTTAATGTCAATATTAAATAGTATATCTAGGTGATGAATGCCCCTAAGTATCCTTGAATTATTAATGTTTTATCCTGCAATCATATTCTTATTGAACTGTGGGAATTCTTATCTTATGTTAATATCTCTTTTGAGGCTATTAACAACTAATCTATCAATTAATTAACTAAACTCTTTCTAGCTAAAACCCCTAAGAATGCCTTATCGATTTGTGAATTTCACTATTAGGTTTGATCCTAATCTAGAAGATTTATGTTAGCTTATCTCTAGGTTTGCATACACATCCTTCCAATAATGGTAGATCTATTCAAACAAGAGGGTTTCTCAATTTCAATCATATGAAATGAAATCATGTATTAATATTCTGGATATATTAGAACAAGAATAAAATGTATAATTAAATCACAATAAATTAATTAATATAATTGCGTTGAATACAAAATTAAAACGTATTGTTATCCTGACTTATGTTTCATTTCATCTAAACGCTAAACATGTTTAGTTACTAATCATATAAAATGAAACCAAAGACAAACATGTAAAAAAAAATAGGAAACAAAGAAATCATAACTTTAAATCTCCCTTTCTCTTTTATTGAATCTTCTTGCAAGTTTGGATTTAATGTTGTTATCTATTGGATCTCTTGATGTATTCTTTATGTGTTCCTCCTCTTTTGATCAAAATTGTTGCCTCTGTATATTTCTTATGTCTCAAAACCACTTAACAATTAAGCTCTATTTGTTTTGCCTCAATTTACGCCCTTTTATAGTGAAAACTAGGATTTTTGGGACAAGTACGGTCAATTACATGACCATATAACTCTAAAAATACCTAAAATTATTATGGGTTTACACGTTTGCAGAGACTTACATGGCCATATAGGCCATCGTATATCTCCAAGTAGCATCAAATCTCTGTTTTATGCCACGATTTAATCCAAAATTTTCTTCTTTTAGTCTAAGAAGGTAATTATTACCTACAAATGCACTTAGAGCAAATTAAGTACTAAAAATATAATAAAACTATAAAATATGAACCAAAATACATTAAATATGGGTGTATAATTATAGTCAAATAAGAATCTATTAATAGTTAAGACCCAAAGAAAGAGTTAAGAAGGGAACTCGTCAAGAAAATGGTGGAATTATTTATAGGGAGACGTGTAGCCTACATTTTTTCATAATAAGAAAAAGAATGGAACCAAAGGAAAGAGAAGGCATGAAGATGATATTAGTCGAATATATATAAGTGTTTACATGAAAGCCCTAAAATATATAAAGAATTAACCCTTAATGATCACACGTATGTTGAACCTCTGCCTAATATCTAAGCCTATAAAGAAAAAAAGAGTCTTTACTTTAGAGATATGATAGGTCATAGATGCCAAAGTGCATAAGTTGCTTTATGCTCACTTTATCATAGAAGTACAATACCTTAATGAGCTAGTCAATATGAAAATAGTTAAAAAAAACTAAGTAAAAAGTGGATGATGTTTGTCTACTTCACATATATGAAAAAAAGGCATACCTAAAGGATAAATATCCCCTTTACAAGATCTATCATTTAGTGGATGTCACTTCAGGGTATAAGTGCTGAGTTTCATTGATGCATATTCAAGATACATCCAGACCTACATACACAAAGGTGATTAGAAAAGCACATTATTTATCACTTATAATGCATCATATTATTATAGGGATCATAAGCTATTCATATTAAAAATATTAAATCCACCTACCAATGATTGATTAACAAAATATTTTATCCTTAATCAGGAAAAAGCATAAAGGTTTATGTAAATGAAAAGATTGTGAAAACATAGGAGGTCAAAGTCATCTAGTAGACCTAAAGTAATGCTTTAATGCCTTAAGACAGTATAATATGAAGCTAAACCCAAAAGATTAATCTTTGGCATATCAGTAAGGAAGATTTTGGAGTTTATAATAACCTAGAAGATAGCAAGTATTGTTAGAATGTCACCACCTAGGTCTATAAAGGAAGTCTAAATACTAATTGAGAGAATTGCTAACCTCTCCCATATTCTATCTAGTTCAACAGACGATTATATTATGATTTTTTAGATCTTGTGAAAACTTGATGAATTTATCTTGAGAGAGTAATGTAAATAGGACTTTGAGAAGACAAAACAACACTTATAAAACTCCCAATATTGTCTACCCTATTGCCTATAGAAGAATTATACTTATACATTGTGGTGTCTAATAATAACTTAAGTTCCATCTTAGTTCAAAAAGGAGGAATTAAGTAAAGAAATATGTATTACTTAAGTAAGATAGGGAGTTTTAATTTTTTGGAAGGAGTTACAACCTTGTTAGTTCATTTATTTTCACTTTGTTCATAAGCTTGACGAGAGTCATATTTACTTTCATAAAGAGACATATAAAGTAGTTAGAAACATGAAAAAATAAAAATATAAAGGAAATTACATACACATTTCTTTGTCTAAAACACTCAATAGTAACAATACCTCTTAATCCAATATAACATTGATAAGGAGGGGATATAAGAAAATGTTTGTCTAACAAGACTCACAATTATTACTCCAACCTTGTGATCTTTATATCTGTTCTTAAAATAAAGGTTAATGCTCCCCATAAAGACTTAAAATCTCACTAACTACCATCTTCAAAACTAAAAAAGATAAACCTTTTTCTTTAATTTATGTTCCTATTGTGAAGATGATGAAAGTCCCATCTTCAGTATAAAATTCATGCTAAACCACCCAAAATACTTTATGGTTGGTCCAATTTGATGCATATATCTAAATAGTCATATTGATGGCTCTATATCTTATAAGTGACAAGCCACTATGAAACATATGATGATCTCCTAAGAGAGGGGATACGATTGGCTTAAGTACATACATATATCTTCAATGGTACTATTGTTGGATCGCGTACAGTCCGAGTATTCACAATACACTGCGGAAAAGACCATACAACAACATGAAGTATAATCGAAAATACTTAGGATGTATGAAAATACCTTTATGCCGTGGGTGGGTTGATTCTTTTCGGATTCCAAG
>JAOQMP010000001.1:21059573-21069578 GCA_027563575.1 Erythroxylum pedicellare
CCATGTATGTGTATTCATGAACATGTCAAGACAATTTTAAACACTCATAACCCGTTCCAAATGACTATTCTACCCTTTCCATCGGTGATGGGATGTTACACTAACAACAGGAATAATTGGTATTGATGAGCATTTTTATTGGTTGTAATGCTGAATTGTAATGATGTGAAATTATATTGATAATTTGTATCAATAAGTGTTGAATATCAATATTTGGCTTATAAATGTGCATTTTTTGTATAGGGATAATATGTTAAAGTATATTGGCATTATATAGTTTGCTTAAGTATGCCATCATTGTTTACATGAGCATTAAATATTAATGTTTGGTTCATGAATGTGAATTTATGGTATATGAGTTGTGATATTTCTAATTGAGTGTGCTTGCTGGATGATTATTATGAGTGATCATCTAAACTAAGTGTTTTCTCCACTAAGCTTTCAAGCTTAACATAGGTGTTAATTCGTGTAGGTCTAAATATAGGAGTAAGGTACAAGAAACATCTGTAGGGACCAAGGCGAACAGATAGAACAAAAAGTACTTTTGGAATATGTTTTTAATTACAGATGATTGCACATGTAAATGTAAAGATGTATTACTACTGTTAAATGATAATGTTAAACATTAGGGAGTTTTGTAACGTGTATATATATAACATTGAATAGAATTGTATACCTTTAATGCGTGTATAAGAATTTGGTTATTATGTGTGTGGATGGTTGTAGGTTCCATATAGGGGGTGTTACACTTCGTGAAGGGTAAAAACTTACCTTTTTAAGACATCGTGGAGGGCTAAGCTTCCCAATATGTTTTAGAGGTGAATTTGATGTTGAGGAGCACTCCTAAGCATATCGTCTTTATGTATCATTATTCTTCCCCTTTCTAAGTATTGCTTATGTTATTTTATGTTTATTCAGTTAGGTATTATGTAAAACCATTTGAATGTTCTATTGGATTGTTTTTATGTAAACCCATTACTAAAATCTTGAATATGATACGTAATCGTTGGGTTTGGATTCATTTGTGGCAACTAATGACATTGAATCATTAGAGATAACATAATATAGGCTAAATAACACGAACTTATGTGGTTATTGCTTTTATTGACCTATTTTTATAATTTTAATGTGACTATCTAACTAAATCTAGAGAGCTTATTTTAGGTTGTTTGATAGTTAGGTTTAATTAAAGAGCTTCATTTGATTAAACACAATATAAAGAAAAACCAGGATTAATAGAGCTTGCTATTAATTCATAATTAGTAGTTCTAAGAGAGGTGTGAAAATGATAATGCAATGACATATGTTTATTTGTGTTTAGTTTGAAATTGATCTATGAATCGAATTTTATCATATTAGTTTGAAATTGATCCCTGAATCAAATTATATCACATTCACCACTTCATTACTTTTGACTATCTTTCATTATTTTCTTTCATAATTCAATTTTGCTTTTTTTCTTAATTGCGTTAAAACAAACCCCCACCCCCTTTATACATATAAATATAATCTAGAAAGGTGAATTGATTTAATCTCTATCGGTTCAACCTAAACTCATCACTAGCTATAGTATTAAGTTTTTTTATTTTTTGCATTATTACAACGTGCTACCATTTTTATACTTAAAAGATTAACTAAATCATCATTGATGTTTTGTAGTAGGTTTAAGAAAATGTCAAGAGATCTCGAGTCCAGTGGAAAGAGGTATGCTTGCCTAAGGACAAAGGTGGTTTAAGGATAATTTCTCTCAATCTAATGAACAATGCTATGATGTCCAAAAGTCTATGGAGGCTATTAACTGATAAGCATTCCCCATGGTGTAAATGGATCTATAAGATCTATATATAAAAAATAGAATATAGACCATGAAGATTAAAATTTTCTATTCCTTAACCTTGAAAGTTATTATAAAGATTAGGGAATTATTAAGGAATGAATTTACTTATCTCGATGAAAATGGTAAGTAGACCAATTTTTGGTTCGACAACTAGACATCTTATAGTCCTTTTAATAAATTGAAATGTCTCAAATCTATCAATGCTAAGTGAGCAAGAGTAGTTAATACAATAATGACAAACATATCCTCATACAAAACTGTATCCCTATATCCATTTGTAAAGAAATTACTCAAACTAGCTTGAGTGAAGGGGAAGATTGTATTATCTAGAAGAATTCACGAAATGGCAAGTTTAGCAATCATTCTTATAGGAAGTTTCTGTATAAATACTATAATAAGATTTCTTGGCAAAAAGTTGTTTAGCACAAGAAATTTCATCTGAGTGCATCAATCTGTCTATGGCTAGCTATGAAAGATAAGCTACCAACTATGGATAAGCTGAAGAGATTCCTCAACATCCCTAATCGGTGCATTCTTGGTCAGAAAATTGAAGAAAACACTAAACATTTTTGTCAATGTGTTTGTGTAAATAGCACTTGGAAGGATTACATATATGATTTATTTATGATGCACCTAGAAGATTGAATTGTATAAGGAGATGTTGTAGTAAAATCAGCCATCCTGACGCTACTATTGAGTGTTCATTCATCCTAGCTATAACATGTCTTGTTAAAGCTTTATGGGATGGAAAAAATGTTAGAATTTTAAAACAAAGTTTTATAAAAGAACAATTTAGTGGCAACATCATTATGCAAATCAGAGGATATATAAGCTTACACAAGTCTAAACTTTATAATGAAGACTACTGCACTATAATATGGAATATATAAGCCTATTAACTTATGTAATAGTTTGTTTTTAGGCTTATAAGCTTCTAATCCTTAGTTTTTGTATGTATAGCTCTTTGTAGCTACTATGTAACTTTTTTTGCAAATCATGCCTTAATTCATTATTATTTACTAAAAAAAGAATAGACATTATTGACTTTAAATCTATAGTTTCAACTAAAAAATTGGCTTGGTCAAAGATGATGGTGAGTTTATCTAATTTTGTGTTGTTTTTTTGTTATATTGATATAAAATTCTATACTATAGAGTTCTAACATCGAGATGTTGGTGAAGTGCTAAAGTTATGTGATTAATAGCATCACGAGATTTAGGTATTTTGATGGAACTAGTTTTAATTTCATTAGTATTTTACTAAATTTATAGGAAGAGAGGAAGCTACGAGCCAATGGAAGAGATCTATATGGTAGTTGCATCACTCCTTACTTTGTTACTAATCTTCTCTTTGGTAGTAAAAGGTGTGGATGGTGGTAATGCTCGAGGTTTTTAGGGTTCCCCTCATTAATTCCAGCAGTTATGAAAATAATCACAATGATAAATTGGTAGTGACATGGATATGGCATGGTAGAAGGTTACTAGAACTGGTGGCATCTATTGCGACACAAAGATGGTGCTATGAACAATGACAGTGGTAATAGAAAAGGGTGGTGGAAACAACTTCAAATGGGATGTTAGGGTTTCCTAAGGATGAAGAAAGGATGTGCTTGGAAATTAGAATATGAGATTCTAGGATTAGAATAAGGATAGTTTGGATATGAGTTTAACTTTGTCTTTTCGATTTAAGTGGCCCTAAGACTAAATAAAGTTATTTTAAATGCTGAATGATGTAATCTTAATTTAAATCATATTTTTTAAAATAATTTAGAGGTTTTAAATTCAAAATCAATTTCAAAATTAAATTAATTATTTTTATTCATTTAATGAAGATTTAACTAGATTAATTCCTCATTTGAATTTTAGAAAATTAATTTTTGAGAAAGTGAATGGATGGATCGATAATGAAGGGAGTGTCAAATATTACAAGGTCAATATCTTCAAAGTTAGTGACCTAAACCAACTTTAACCACTAATTGACTTAACAACCTTATAAGGAACAACATTGAATAAGGATAAAGCTAAGAGTCATAAAAACAGCTCAGTAGTTTAAAAATCAAACTCAAGAATCCTTTCTAGCTTTTTTTATTAATTATTAAACTATGTTGTCTTATCTGGGAGAAACGCTCAATAAAAAATTGGCTACTTTCCTCTCCTCTTTCCTTGAAACAAATGAAAATGTCTTTCCCTCCAAACTTTATATACTAGTCTTCTAAAGAAAATGTTGAGTCTACGATTGAACCCAAGCTTTCTATATTATTTGGTGTCAATTTCATGGTTTTTTTAATATTTTTTGGCTCTTATTTTCGGATATTGTGCTTAATTTAACTCATGAGTGCTTGTTTTGAATTAATGTAGTTTGATGGTAAAATTGTCGCAAATAATTAGTAATTGCACTCAATTTATTTTTAGGACAATTGATACTGCAAACTATTATTTTTCATTACAGGACATTCAAGAAATAGAGCTAAGAGTGAAAACCAAGAAATTCAAGAACACAAGTCAACAAGGCAAAAGGCAAAGTTCGCCGTAACGAGGATAATGTTTTCACCACGACGAAGCCAGACCTGAACGATTTTTAGAAATTTAATTTACTGTGTAAACCCAATCTGGCAACTTGTTTTTGAAAAACCTATTTTGGGATAAGTTACAAAAACAAAATAGAGAGCCGACAAAGACATCATCATCATTCCATCATCTTGCCAACCACTATTCAACAATCGTGTTCTCTTATATCCCTTTCATTTTCCTTCCATTTTTTCACTGTCAACTTCTACCATAGGTGCCTCTGATTCCTTCTCAGCTGTGAAGCTTCTTAGAGCTATGCGTTGCTAGGCATTTCTTTTCTCTTAAAGATGTAGCAATGGCCAGAGTTCAATGAGATTAAAAGGGGAGTAGCTTAATCCATGGTTTAGCTATGATTTATGAGTTCCTAGATTTAGGATTTGTAATTGGTAGTTGAACATGCTTGATTATGGTTTAATCAAATGTTTGATATTCATTGTGTGGTTTGGATTAGTTTATGTAGAACTTTGAGCTTAAATATATGAAGTCTCATATATGTCTATTTGTGATCTTGTTCATGTTTGATATTGAGTTGGTTCTAGATTTCAATTGACTTGTTGCATGGACTTATCTACTACACATACTAAGATCAATTAACAGGGTTTTAAGAAATGGAGTCCTATTGATTAAGATCTTGGACTTAAAGATTTCTTTAAGGTTTACCAATTTGAAACTTAGTGATTTCCACTCCCATCAAAATCAATTTCGAACTAGGATTACCAAAGCTGATTTTCAAGAGGATTCTATCACTCTTTGATCATTTGTTTTAACCTTTCCATTTTTTACTCCTAAAAAGCCAAAAATACATTTTACATACTTTTTACAATTCAATTTAGTGCAGTTAATATTTTCAAAGATCAAAACCCCCTTCTTACCAAATTAGCTTGCATTTCGTGACATATAGGTTAACTTAGGTCCATTCATTTTAGGTTTTGATTAATTGAAATGACAAGAGGTTGCAACCATTATTGCAATCCTTGGATTATTTTTGGTTTGACCTGTAAGGGTACAATTAAAGGTCTGAATCAAATGGTGCCGTTATCGGGGAGCCAAGAAATTCGTTCTATAGGTTAACTTCTGTCATTTTGCTGTTGGTGGAATTAGGAGCCTTTTTTATTGCATTCTAGATAGTTTAGCTTCATACTTGTCAATATTATACGATTTCATTTTTTGCGTAGCGTCAAAAATTTGAAAATACAATCAAAAGGATACTGAACTTTCTGCACTTTTCATACTTAGCATTTTTGTACCTACATAGTTTTGAACATTTCTTTTGATTGCTTTTTGATCTGTGCATATATACTTTCATACACACTTGCATACATACTTTTTTTACATACTTTCACACACATACACACTTGCATCCATCACATCTCATCTTTTTATTTAACTTTGTGTGCTTATAAGTCAATTTTGTTATCTTTTATTCTTGTTTGAAATTTTCCATTGCATGCCCAGGAAAACCAAACTTCTACCTTTCCACCCCGAAATTGAGAGAAGTTTGAGAAAAATCAAAAAGGAGAGGAAAGAAAAAGGGAGAAGCAAAGTAGTTATTGAAGAGGAGAATATCTCAGTGGAGTCTAGTCAGCTAAATAATGAGAGTGAATCATTAAAACGTGTGATAATGGCCGAAAACCCAGCTTACCTGCAAACCCTAACCTTAATGCTAACCAACCTAGGAATGGTGATAATGGAGGTAATAGGGAGAACAATGGAAACCTTAGAACAAGGACAATTAGGGAAGCTACAACTTCTGATGTGAATTATGATCCTTTTACTGCTGCTTTTCCTAATTTTGATGTTAATTTTAAAATTAAGGGATTGCTTATTAACTCTCTTCCTAAATTTCATGGTTTAAAAGGAGAAGATCCTTACATTCACCTGCAATCACTGTCGATGATTTTCCAAAGCATGAAACTGTGGGTGCTTCTCTAGATCAAGTTCTATGGAAAGTCTTTTACTTATCCTTAAAGGGTAAAGCAAAAGAGTGGTATATGAGCCTTCCGAGACATATAGCAAATGCCTATCATAGTTGGGAAATCTAAGAAATACTTTCTTGCCTCCAAAACCTCATCAATAAGGAAAGAGATTTACTTGGCACAACAAGAATTTGATGAGTCCTTCTATAATTATTTGAACCGTTTTCAAGACCTATTGTCAAGATGTCCTCACCATCAAATTCCAGACAAGCAGTTAGTGCAGTACTTTTATGCTGGACTGAAGAGTCAAGAAAAGGGTATGTTGGATGTAGCCTTAGGAGGTTCTTTGATTGACCTCACTGCTAAATAAGATCGGGAACTGATTAAGAAAATGGATTTGAATCATCAGTAATACAGTGCGAGGGACATTAGAAGAATACATGAAGTGGGAGCTTCATCAGTTCAATCCAGAAGAATGGAAAGTCTTGAGTTTAAGGTCGACTCTTTGGAAAATAAAATGACTTCTCAACTATCCCTCATTACTGTAAACTTGCAAAATATGAGTGTGCATCGACCACCAACTCCTATGGATCTTACTGCAACTAGTGGTGAAACTTGTGGTTCCGTGATACATATCTCTAATGTCTGTCCTAGTTTCTATGAAGACATATCGGCTATCTATCAAGGTAGGCCCAATCAGAAATGGGATCCCTATTGCAATACGTATAACGAGGGATGGAAATCAAATCCTAGACTCAGTTGGAGAAATGAAGAAAGAAGATCTTCAAACATATTTCATCGAGGTGGAGGGGCTGGTCCATCTACTAACCAGTTCCAGAACTAACAGCAAGCTTTGACTGTTCCACAAAAGGAAGACACAAATCAACTCTTGCATAATATGTTGGCGTTGATGAAGGAGGAGAGTGCTTCTACTGACAACCAGCTCAATTTTCTAGTTTCTCTTATTCAACAAGAATCTTTTACGAATGATGCCAGATTTAATGCCCTAGAGAAAAGAATGGAGGAATGGGAGACAAAATCTGACAACATCAACTCCTATGTCACTTACCTGTCTAATAACATGAGTGAGCAACAAGCTAGGAGTAGTGGCACTATCTCTTCAAACACAATTATAAATCCTAAGAGTTTAAATGCCATCAATCTTTATAGTGGAAAGTAAGTGAGGTTCAGTGACGAGAATGAGGCAGTGGATAATGAGGAGATAGAAGGAAATGAGACATCTTCCACATATGCTAGGGTAAGGAAATCTGAAAGCTCTAAAGAGAGAGCTTGTTAGCTGAAAAGGAATGCACTTTTAAGGAGAAAAAATTAGAGAGCAACCACGAACAAGCAACAGCAAGGGAACATGTTGAGTCAAGCAAAAATGGAGCAAATAAAGCTACTAGCAAGGACTTAAATCTTAAAAACCTTCCTTTTCCTAATTCATATTTGATAAGTAAAAGAACGAATGAAACTAAGCATGAGAAAGATATCATGGAATTGTTTAGTAAAATATATGTCAATATTCCTTTGCTTGATCTTGTGAAACGGGTACCTGCTTATGCTAAATACCTTAAAGACCTTTGTACCCATAAGAGGAAGTTTG
Source organism: Erythroxylum pedicellare (assembly GCA_027563575.1). Taxonomy (NCBI): domain Eukaryota; kingdom Viridiplantae; phylum Streptophyta; class Magnoliopsida; order Malpighiales; family Erythroxylaceae; genus Erythroxylum; species Erythroxylum pedicellare. The sequence continues at coordinate 21,067,500 of JAOQMP010000001.1, forward strand.
GGCCAAATGAAAGAGTTCAAGTCAGCTCAAATATATTTTCCCTTTTTAAACCTCAAATTCTGGTAAAATGACAAGACCCTGGATCCTTCACTATCCCTTACACCATAGGAAAAGTTACTATAGGGGATCTTTGTTTGATCTAGGGCCAACCATTAATGTCATGCCTAAATCCTTGTACACTTCATTATAAGTCAAAACTCTTAAGTATACTACTGTAGTACTTTAATTGGTTGACATGTCTATTAAGTATCCTAAGGGCATTATAGAGGATATTTTAGTTCAGGTTAAGGATTTAGTCTTTCTTGTCAATTTTTATGTTCTTGATATGTCATCTGAACTTTTTCATGATACCACACTGATTTTTGGTAGACCTTTTTTAAGGACTGGTAACACCTTGATTAGCATGAAAGAAGGTACCATCTCAATGGAAGTAGGTGATAATAAGGCTTTTTTAATATGTATGAGGCAATGAAACATCCTTATGAAGATTAATCACTTTTGGGTGTGAATATGACTGACATTGTTGTTGATGATGCTTACTTTGATTTTTAATTTAAAGAGGATTTCTTTGATTCTGAGTTACATTCACTTGATTTTTCTAACTCACATATGAATTTGACATCTTCTATTGTCAGTGATGACCCCCTTTGGGAAAGGTTTTCTATTAACTTGTTAGGTGATTTTGACATCATGGAGACTGACACTGATGAAGAAATCAATGAAGGTAAATGGTCCCAAGCAATTGCTGCCATAGATTGAAGGTATACAGAAGGATACCTTAACAAAAGTGTCTGATTGAAGGTATACAGAAGGATTTGCCCCAAGCAATTGCTGCCATAGATCAACGTTAGATGGGTTTAACGTCTGGAGTAGAACGAGATTGTAAAGCCAACCGTATAGAACCTGAGCTATCATTGGTTGAAGGAAAAGGGAGTAATCTTTTCTCTCTTGAACTTCATAAATTGATCCCTTCTGTTGTGCACCTCCTATGATTGAATTGAAACCCCTACCCCCTACTTTAAAGTATGCTTTTCTTGAGTCTAATGAGAGACTACCTGTTATAATTACTAATACCCTGTCTAATGATGAGGAAGAGAGACTCCTTACTGCTTGGAAAGAACATAAGAGGGCTATAGGGTGGACTTTAGCGAACATACCTAGAATTTGCCCAGCTATTTGCACACATAGGATCTTATTAAGTGAGGGTTCCAAATCTATAAGGCAGCCCCAAAGGAGACTAAACCCACTTATCTTAAATGTGGTTAAGAAAGAAATCACAAAACCTTTGAGTGTTGGGATCATATATCCCATATCTGATAGTGAGTGGGATAGTTCGATACATATAGTGCCAAAAAAGAGTGGGATAACTATGATAAAAAATGATAGGGATGAGCTTATTCATACTAAAGTGTAGAATTTGTGGCGTGTGTGCATAGATTGTAGACGATTAAATGATGCCACATGAAAAGATCATTTCCCTCTTCCTTTTATTGACCAGATGCTTAAAAGGCTTGCAGGCAAATCACATTATCATTTTCTAGATGGCTTCTCTGGGTACTTTCAAGTACCTATTTCACTAGAGGATTAAGATAAAACCACTTTTACATATCCCTTTAGTACCTTTGCATATCGAAGGATGTCTTTTGGTTTGTGTAATTCTCCAGGGACTTTCCAGCGTTGTGTGATTGCTATTTTCTGTGAATTTTTAAAAGAATGCATGGAAGTATTTATGGATGATTTCACAGTTTATGGTGATTCTTTTGATAATTGCCTATCTAGCCTTGCAAATGTATTAAAAAGGTGCATTAAAAGGAATTTGATTTTAAACTTTGAAAAATTTCATTTCATCGTCAATTAAGGTATAGTGCTAGGTCATTTGATTTCTAGCAAAGGGATTGAAGTTGATAAAGCTAAGATTCATGTTATATCTTCTTTGCCTTATCCTACCTGTATTAAAGATATAAGATCATTTTTTGGTCATACAGGATTTTATAGGCATTTCATAAAAGATTTCAACAAAATTGCATTACCTCTTTCCAAGCTTTTACAAAATGATGCAAAATTTGAGTTTGATGATTC
>JAOQMP010000001.1:21086297-21105181 GCA_027563575.1 Erythroxylum pedicellare
AAGAAGATGGATTAGGAGAACCCAATTGATTTTAGGGTTTCTAAACTAGATCTTAAGTTTTCTAACCTAGATGGACTGTGGGTACGTTAGATTTGAGTTTAAATTGTGTTTATTGCAACTTTGTGATTTTTTGAAGTTTATGAATTTTATTGGAATTTTGTTTTAAATGGAACCTTGGTTGTTTTAGGAAACCAAGGGAATCCTAACCAAGAGCAAGGGGAAAGGCAGGCTTGACTTGGATTTTCACAAGCTAATTAGGTGGGTAATTTATTTATAATTATTGTGTGATTAGGCAAATTCTTGCCTATATATGTGTATGTGATTTCTCGAAATGGATTTGCTTGAAATTGAATTGTTGTGACTTCACTGAAAATGCATGTTGCATGGTGATTATGTTATACCTTGAAAGAGGTTATAACATTTTGAATTAAACGAAAAGAAGAAATAAAGCATGAAATTATGAGCATATGATACCATGATTTTGAGCATGATTATGTGCTTTTGTTTGGGTGAGAGTGGAATCATTATGTTCGTCACGTGCACGTTGACAAGAGTCTTCTCCCGGCTGCCCGCTTATGGTATATGAGCTCTGAAATTGGACTCATTATGTTCATGGGGTAAACTTTGGTTTCTCCATTCTGTCTCCATGGAACCCTCGAGCCAATTGTTGTGCATTGCATCTTTAATTTGTCATGTATGATGCATTTGAGTGTTATGTGCTATAAGTGTTAAACTAAATTGAAGAATGTTGAAATTATTGAATATACGCATATATATACATATGCTTGAATTTGTGGTCAATTGTTAATGGCTATATAAATATATTAGCCGCTGAGTTGTGTAGCTCACCTTATTATTCTCTCCTCAGGTGCAGAACGAGAAGGTTAGCAATCCTTACAAGGCATCGGAAACTCCAAGATATTATAAACTTTTGTAACTAAGTTAGTTCAATCACTTTGTATAGTTTCATAAACATGTAAATATTGAGCATCCCATATATGTTGTAATTTGTGTTAAGTCCTCGTTACAATGTTATTATGTAATTAAAGTTATATATGAGCTTCTGTGGATTTGGCAAATGAGTTTAGAACTGAAAAGTTCCCCACGCTTATGTGCATGTTTCTTTTGTAGTTGTGTATTTCATAATCTAAGTCTTTCATAGGCGTATAATTTGTGTATCAACTTTAGGGAAGCAAACTGGACTAATTTAGGTTAAATTAGTTAAAGTTGTCTTCTGGAAAGCTGTAGCTTATCTTTCTATCTTTCCAACGGAATAAAGTATGAAAATTTTAGTTATTAGAGTCAAAAGTTATGTTTTTTTTAGTGGAGATGCTCAGGAGTTTAGGACGTATCGTCTAATGATATCATATCATCTGGTGAGGATAGATCGTCTTGTGAAGACTTTTCGTCTTATGAAGAGGCTTCATCTTGTAAAGACGCCGTCTTGTGAAAACTCTTCGTATGGTAAGGACGTATCATCTTGTGAAGACACTTCGTCTTGTGACGACGATTCTTCTTGTGAAGACACTTCATCTTGTAACAATGCTTCATCTTATGAAGGCACTTTTTCTCATGAAGGCGCTTCGTTTTGTGAAGGAGCTTCGTCTTGTGAGGACACTTCGTCTGGTGACTTTATATCGTCTAGTGATGACATCATATCATTTAGTGCACTGTTCAACTAATCTTATCATATGGTCACATTTTTGACCCTGTAGACAATATAATTTACCTTTAAGGTCTTCATGAAAGTTGTATATCTGGAAGTTCTCTTCGAAACCATTTAAAGAAAAACCCTAATCTGAAATCTCTAGAGAAAGTTAAGCCAATTGTTCCGAGATAAATACAATGTGATTCATGACATGAGCATGGTTAATTCTTTTGGCCTTAACTCCATAACCCTAATTCCAAATTAAGTGATTCTTGAAGCGATAGATTCCTGAGGCATTTTACTATATCTCAATAAAAATTTGTAGCTTTTTAGGTCGAATTTAAAGAGATTGATGGAAGGCAAATGAGGGATCGGTAGGAGGGGCATAACTAGGTTATGAACACACTTTGGATTTTTAAGCATATCTTGAGCTATAGAGCTCCGAATGAGAAGGTTCTTGTTTCAAAATAAACTCAAGGCATGGAGCTACAATTGGCTTGAAGAAGTAAAATTGTGATGTTGGTGATGCGCTGTTGTGGCAAGCCACCTTTTTAAGATGACGCCCAAGTGAGGGTTCACTGGAATAACCCTACAAGGAAACCTGCTCACGCTTTTCAACTCCGGAATGATAGTTGGGCTTCGAAAACAGGGACCAATAAAATCCCTACATAATAAAGATGGAAAGAAGCTTCCTAATTGAATTCCAAGTCTCGAAGTGAATCTAGCGTTCAGTGTGATTCTTACCTTATCCACTACAGTAATTTGTTCACTTTTTCCAAAATTCCTGATTTTGACAATAATATCCGAATTTGATGCAATCTCCACTAGTGATCTCCTAAAATAAAACAAACATTAATTTTCTTATTTAAGTACCAAAATATAGTTAAAATAAAAAAGATAATTTCAATTATCATAACTAAATAATATCTTATCAAATTCCCCTATGCCAGACTTTTGTTTGTCCTCAAGCATATATTAGTTCAATACATCATTCATCCTCATAACATCCTCTCATCTTCTTTCAACACCATCTTTAAATAAAGTCTCCTAATATAATCCACTTTCTAAAACTTTTCTAGTAGTTCATTTGGGGCCAAAGTGACCACCACATGCATAATTATGACAAAAAACTAAGACAGAATGATGTTCATTCTCTGGCTTACAATACCTTATAATTTGATCATAGCAGAACTTCCATAAGTATAGTTCATCCCAACATAGTGTTTTGTTCATTTCTTATCTTTTCCTTCCTATATTTACTAATGAAATAAGGTAAAGTTACAGTAATTAAATAATTAACAAGGTCTATATACAATTGAACTATACCTTTTATTTGGAAAAATTGCTCATCAGGAAAATTTTCAAAAATAAGTAAAATATCTTAATCTCTTACTAACCTACTCAGATGGTCTGTTACTAAATTTTTTGCTCTTTTTGATCCCTTATTGTCAAATCAAACTCTCAAAGTAGCAAAATCCATTGTATCAACCTCAGTTTGGACTCCTTCTTTGACAAAAAGTATTTCAATGTTACATGGTCCGAATACACAATAACTTTAAAGCCAAAAAAATAAGATCTAAATTTATCTAAAGCAAAAAAAAATTGCTAAAAGCTTTTTCTGTATTGTAGAATAATTACATAGTGCATCATCCAATGTTCTTGAAGTATAATAGACAACTCGACTTTGTTTCCTAATTCTTTGGCCTTAAACAACTCCCACTGCATAACTGCTAGCATTGCGTATGATCTCGAATGGAAGATCTCAATTTGGTGGCTAAATAATAAGGTTACTTGTTAATAACCTTGAGTTTGTCAAAAGCTTCCTTGTAATCCTTTCCAAATTTAATTGGAACATCTTTCTATAGCAACCTTGATAATGGTATGGCAATCTTGGAAAAATCTTTAATAAATCTGTGATAAAATCTTATATGTCGAAGAAAAGAGCGAAACTTCCTAACATGTGTAGGGTAAGGACAATTTACAATTAAATTCACTTTTTCTTTATCAACTTATATGCCCCTGAATGAAATCATATTTCCCACAACAATACCTTGATCTACCATAAAATGTGATTTTTCATAATTCAACACCATATTCATTTTAATGCATCTTTTAAGAACCTTAGTTGATTTAAGCAACCATCAAATGAATCTCCATAAATAGTGAAATTATCCATGAATACTTTAATGCCATTTTTAATATACTCAGAAAATATACTCTTCATGCATCTTCAAAATGTACTTGGAGAATTACAAATATCTAAAGGCATTCTCTTGAAGCCATATGTTCCAAAAGGACATGTAAATATAGTCTTTTTTTGATCTTCTTGAGCAATTTCTATTTGATAGTACCCTGGCAAACCATCCAAGAAGCAAAAACATTATTTACCCGCAAGTCTTTCTAACCTTGGATTTACAAATCGTAATAGGGAATGGCCCTTTCGGGTGGCTAAATTAAGCTTTCTAAAGTCTATGCACATTCACTACCTATTATATACCTTCATTGGTACCAAGTCAAGATTTTGGTTTCATATCACTATCAAACCAGTTTTCTTGGGAACAACATGCACTGAGCTCACCCATTCACTATCTAAGACTGGATAGATTATACCATCATCTAAAAATTGTAGAATCTTTTTCATTACCACATCTTTTATTGTTAGATTGAGTCTTCTTTGGGATTCGTTTATTGATTTGGCATTCTCTTATAAAAGAATCACGTGCATGCATATTGTTAGGCTAATAAATTTTATGTCTGCTAAAGTCCAAACAATTACAATTTTGTACTTAATTAGTGTTACTAGTTTTTCCTCTTATCCTATAATTAACCTTTTTAAATGATCACAAGTAATGACTCTCCATCACCTAAATACACATACTTTAGGTGATTAGGTAAGGCCTTTAATTATATCTTCAAAGCTTACAAAACAAAAGGTAACATTTTCTTATGAGTTATAATAAGTTTAACATTTAAAACTTTCAAATCTATTAGCAATGATTCTACAACTTCACAAGTTTCATCAACTTGTTTGTTAAATTCCAGTTTAGCATTAAACTTTTACTCATCATCAACACTATCTTATTTAAAAATATCTTACACAATTGAATGCACAATATACATATGATAAACGAATTGAAAATCACTAGGGTACTTCATTGCTTTAAAAATATTGAACTTTATTATCTCTCCATCAAACTCAATGAAAAGAGTATGCTCATCCACATCGATTTTCATCTTGATAGTCTTCAAAAATGGCCTTCCCAATAAAATTGAAGCTAAATGTTCAGCACTGTCTCCATCTATTTTCAAGATGTGAAAATCCACTGGGAATACTAAATTGTTAACTTGGACTATAACATGCTTAAAATAGTAATAAGATGCACGTAAGAGCAATAAACTAGCTAAATAATCACATTTGTTTCTTGAAAAGAGTTCAAAAAAACTCGATAAATTAAGTATGGTATGAAATTAATAGATGCACCTAAGTCTAGCATGACATGCTCAATTATCTTATTACTAATAACAAATGGAAGTGTAAACATACTCATAACCTAGATCTTTACATTTTTCGGTAATTTTCCATTTATCATAGTTGATACATTCTTACCTAAAATTATTCTCTCCTTATTCTTCAACTTCCTTTTATTTGTGCATAGTTCTTTTAAAAACTTTGCATATTTTATAATTTTCTTGATGGCTTCTATAAGTGGTATATTATTTTCCACCTTTATGAGGGCTTTTAAGATCTCTCTTTTATGTTCCTCTTCTTTTGATCTAGCTAACTTGCTAGGGAAAGGAGGTATATATACATTAGATGATATCAATGAAGATAAACTAACTTTTCTTGAGTTGAAGCTTCATCTTTCTTTTCTCCTTTATCATGATTTTCTACCTCCATTGGTAAGGAAGATTTAGGTTGAATTTCCTTATCACTTCTCAAAGTCATTGTACTCACATTCTTTATAGGATTCACCACCATTTAGGAAGGTAATTTTCCTTATGCTTGTTCTTACAATTTACTAATAGAGGTGGCTAATTGAGGGATCTAATTTTCTAAGTTCTGAAGACTTGCTCTTGTTTCCTGTTGAAATTGTTGACCATTAGTAGCAAGTGCCTTAAAAATTTCATCCAAAGACATACCCAAATTTGAAGATTAAGATTGGGCATATGTAGGGGCTTAAGGTTATCTATTGAAATTTTGAGCTTGATATCTTTCTTACCCTCCTGAATTTCTATAGCTAAATTTTAGATGATCCCTTTACCATAGATTATAATGTTTGGAATAAGGGTCATATTTTCATTTAGGCTGACCAATAAATCTCCTTATTATGTTAGCTTCTTAAATGAGGTCTTATTGTTATGTAGGGCATATATCTACAAGATGCCCAAAGAATGATCATATTTTGCGCACTTATACTAATTATAATTGACCTACAGCCATTTAACGAACTAGAGCATTTAAATCTAAAATTTTATCCTCAGGGTTTATATTACTTACCTCATTCATGCACGAACAACTCAATCCATCCTTGTCCCAAACTGTTGAGAATTTTCAACCATATTTGATATTAATTGTCCCATCGATTTAGGTGTTCTATTTACCAAAGTTGCTCCACTAGCTCCATCAACCATACTCTTATCCATTAGCAATAGTTCTTCACAAAAGTATTGAATCAAAATTTTGGTCAAGAATTTGATGGTATGGGTAGCTAGCACTTACTCCTTAAACATCTCTCAATATTCATACAATGTTTCTCTAATGAATTGTCTTATCCCACATATCTCCTTTTTGATATTGGTTGCTCGTGATGTAGGCAAGAACTTCTTTAGGAATAATTTTTTCATATCATTCCATATTGTCACTGAGCTAGAGGGAAGATAATATAAAAATCCTTTGCCTTATCTTTCAATGATAATAGAAAAGCTCTAAAATTAATTTGTTCTTTTATCACCACAAGCGACTTTATTCTAGAGCAGACAACATGAAATTCCTTTAGGTGTTTATATAGATGTTCACTTGCAAGACCATGAAAAATAGAGAAAAAGTGAATCAAACCATATTTCAATTCATGGAAATCATATACATAAGGGTTGTTCATTCAAATTTAGTGTCACTAACTCCCTCAATGTTCTAGTATTAGGATTTTCCATATTTTCTTTAACTTCTTGGAAATTAGAATCTTCATCAATGGTTATATCTATCTCAACTTTCATTTATGGAGGTGAATGATTGCTTCCTTGCTAAATGACAGTTTCCTTGCTTAGTCTCTTTCCTTAAAAGATGCGTTGTCTTCTCAATTTTAGGATTATATTGCAATTAACTTGTCTAAGAAGAAAGAGTTATACAAGATAAGAGATTAACAGTAAACTATAAAATAACACAAAAAGACTAAGAAACTAAAATAGTTCCCTAATAATGGAATCAAAATTTTGATATAGTTATCGAAGCTCTAAAAATTAATTATGATTCTTTAAACTCTTGTAGTAGTCATGGAATTATGTTGAATCCCAAGATAACTAAAAACTAGTTTCTTAATTTTAATTAACAAAACAAAATAAGGGTTTATGATTAATTTAACAATTTACTAAAATTAACAAGAAAATGAAATAAATCAATTGAATATAAAAGTGGAAAATTCAAGAATACTTAACTTTGACTCAAGGAAAATATCTCATCTAATTGTAACATTGATCATTGGTCTAAAAAGAATAATTTTCACAATTCAAGTAGTTAGTCTGAAACATATTAGGATAGCCATAACAAGTCTCAAATTTTTCTAAATTTATTGATTTAAACCCAGTATTCAAAATAAAACTTACCATTAATTGATTGGTTATGATAACATTCTATATCGATTAAATGATAGCAATAAGTTTCGTAAAAAAGTACTAGACCCTAAATTAAATAATTGAGATAGCTATAACTATTTAACTTAGTTCTCTTGTTTCTCATAAGTTAAATGCACAAATTCATAAATGACCTATTTTCTACTTGTACTAATCATTTATGAAAATTATGAATCACAGAATTCATGGATAGCTATAGAATAATCAACATCAAATTAATTTGTCAAAGTAATCAATATTAATTATTTATGAAATATAAGAATACAAAATAAGAAATACTTGAAGTAAAATAAGAATATAAGTTTAAAGTAGAACCTCACAAGGTTACAACTAGAGTTTTGAATTCCCTTAAAGTAGAATATTTGCATTTAGCCATGAAAGACTTTAGTTACAACACTAAAAAATAGAAGAAAAGAAGAAAGATTAAGAGAAACTAATAAGAAACAAAGGAGAAGGTGGTAGACGTGTTTTTCTCTTAGTTCTACTCAAAACATAGTATGCTTTTATTTTGCAAAGATTCGTATCTAAAACAAATATAAATACTTATATAATAGGGATGGAAAGAAGTTTCCTAATTGAATTCTAACTTTTGAAGTGAATATGACATTAGGCATGATCTCACCTTATCTACTACTGTAATAAACTTTTTCCAAAATTCATGATTTTGACCAATAATATCCCAATTTTATGCAATCTCCACTGGTCATCTCCTAAAATAAACAAACATTAATTTTCCTATTTAAGCACCCAAATATATCCAAAACAAAAGATATATTTTCAATTAACATAACCAAATAATATCTTATCACTCAATTAGTGTTTCGGGAACAACCTTGGTTGGAACTTGGTTTAATATGTACACAATCATTTTAAGATCTTCAATCTATAAGAACTTAAGAAGCTTGGAGTTAGCCAACATGCTTTACACCATCTCCAATAATGTTTAGTTTCTTCTTTCAACTACACTATTATGGTCGAGAGAACTAGGCATGGTAAGCAATAATAACTTACTTTGCTATAAACTTAGCAAAAAGACCTAATGCTTGTCTATCTTTTCTATACTTTTGCCTTGAAAACATTAAAAGCATCTAGTGATTCACTCCTATGTTCAAGGAAACAAAGATACATATGTCGTAAGTAGTCATCAATGAAGGTTACGAAGCACCTGTGATGATATGAGTCCTTATTCGAACAACAAGTGTAACTCTTTTTAAAACCTCTCTTTTTACTCCATACAAGTGTTTGTAAAATCTAAAGCACCAAATAGTCCATTATTTACTAATCATTCCTTTTTATGGAGATATCTCCAAATCTAAAATAGTACAAAATAGAGGAATCCTTATTCATAACATATCTTTTAATGCCAACATTACCATTAAGATGCAATGCATAAAGTGCTTCAACTTGTAAATTTATATAGTAAAGACCATTAGATGATGTATCATTCCTAATAAGATTAGTATTAAGAAATAAGTTAATACAATCGCCAAAGTTTAAGGAATATCCAAAAGGTAAAAGTTTTGAAATTTTTAGAAAAATATGAAATATAAAAGGTCTTTTCTAATACTAAAACAAAGTCACCACTAAGACCTAATTTGCATGGCCTAACAACTTTCACACATGAACTAATCTTGTTGCTTGAATAGATATACCAATCACTTCCTACTAGCTTTCCTAGATTTTCCAAATCCTACAAGGAGTTAACCATAATCAATCTACTAAGTATTGTGAAAAATATCAACCATATTGGACTTATAATAAATAAGAGAAAGTTGATTACCCTTCTTTTTAAAATAAGCCTAAAATTTGGGATAGTCATTTTTCCTGTGTCCCTTCTTCTTGCAAAAGAAACACTTGGACTCCTTTTCTATTTTATCATGGAGAAGTATCTTTATCTTTCCCTTTCTTTGGATTGATCCTTATTCTTTATTTGAGGAGCCAGATGCACACATTCCTCAGCCACCATAGACAACCTTCCTTCCTTCCTTTTACACAAACATACTCATCAACTCATTAATTGATGACTTATCCTTATATATGTTGTAAGAGAATTTGAAAGGTCCATAATAAGGTGACAAGGTATTTAAAATGTAGTGCACAAAGAAAAACAAAAACATATCAACTTCAATTGTGTTCAATTCGTCACATATCAACTTCAATTATGTTCAATTCGTCACAATATCCCCTATTTGTATAATGTACTCATGCATACCTCTAATACTTGTAAGCTTCTGAGATGAGAATCTTATAATTAGGGTATTAGCAAGTGTCTTGCCTAAAGACAAGAATTGCTCATCTATAGCCTTCAACAAAGCATAGACATTATCATGTCGATCAACTGAACCCTGAATACCAACCAAGATCTTAGTCTTTAAGAACATTACAATAAAGCGATTAGATCGCTCCCACTTTTCATAAAGATCAAACTTATCTAAAAGGCTAGTTTCAGTAATAAAAGCTAGTTAATTCTTCCTAATAACATAATTAATATCTATCCACCCTAAGTGAAGAAGAATTTTCTCCTTCCAAGCCTTGTAGTTATTACCTTTTAACTCAAGAATGTCATATTTCATATCAGAAAAATTTACATGTTGAATGATTGCAAAATAATTATAAACGTACTTATGGCACAAAATTAAGACAAACAAGCATAATCATGCTTTATCAATATAAATCATGTGATAAAATGAATCAACAACAATAATTGTTTGTGGGATAAATTTCTAACTCAAATGATTCATATGCATTTATGTTGTAATAATCAAATTACATTCCATTTCTTAATCATTGAGGGTAAATTAAGAAATATAACATGATATTTTATATCAATAGCTATACAAATGCAATGAAATTCACATGGGATGATCTTATTGCACTAGATATGATCAATTATAAACTAATTCCTTTTTACTATATATGATCTTAACGTTCTCAATGCATAAGATTAATTAAAGATGATGTAATCTTTAATTAACGGGACGCAGATCAATAAGCATTAATCTTCATAAATCAATTGATTCAAATGCATATAACAACTCCATGATTTATACACATAAAAGCATATATTATAATTGAAGAACAAATTTAAAATGTGATTCAAATATCAGTTTGCAAATCATTAATGATAGGTCGAGCATTCAAATCAAAATGTCCCAAGGAAGACCAAACATCTAAATATACCTAGGTAAAGGCAAAAATAATGCTCTGGTACAAAATGTTAGGAAAAATTAATCACTGATTCCAATAAAATTGAAAACAAACTTAATTTAAGTATAATATATATAAGAAGCTTAATATATTTGTTAGACTTAGTGCGGAAGTGAAAATTGAAGGAGATTAACCTCCGACCGTTGATATAGTTATCAAATTGCAATATGAGCCTTATTTTTTTGTAGAAAAACCACAAAAATCTGATATTGAATGATGTAAAAGCAAGCTTAATGATTTGATTCCTCTAAACTCTTAGCAACCTAACTTGATAGAATACTATCCTTACGAATGAGCAAAACAATGAAATTTTGGTTAGAATAACAGTCTTCAATGCCTTCATTAAAATGACGGTTATCGAGGGAGTTTATTATAACAAACTATTAGACCATTTATTGAAAAACTGGCCCCAGGATTTGCATTGAATGTCATATTTCTGTGTATCAATTGATTCCATTCATCTTCAACATTATTCCGCTCATTACAGGTTTGACAAGAAGCGTAAGAGTACATGCCATCATTTACTTTTTAGCAGGTACATACTGCTCCTCTATCTCACATCATTCTAGATATTAATAAATTTTCCTTATGTTACCCATTTCGCGTTCCAAATATGTTATTCTCCATTGATCAATTATTTATAACTGGTAAAATTAGTTTTCATTAATCTTCTAAGCATGTTTACTGTCGAGGATAGACTTGTAGATGCACTTGTACTTTCCCTGTTTGATTTGTTCCTTTCAGCTGGGTGAAACTATAGTTGCTTCAGAACTGAAAATATGATAGCTCCAATTGCACCAAATCAGTGGTAGTTTTGAACATAGAATGAAACTTACGATTTTGTTTTGATTATTTTAAAGTTATTTTCACTTGTGAATTACTTTGTAACAATGGAATGTAGACTAGCGAGTAGTGATCAAAGGGTTGGATTATACAGAATGACCAAGAGCTAACATAAAGAGTTTTTATCAGTTAATTGAGTGTTGTTTTGTGTAACTAGACCATGAACTCGGAACATGCCTGTATGCCACTGTCTCAACAATTTCCTTTAACAGATTTGATCAGAAAAAGAGTTAAAAAGTAACGTGAGAATAACGGAAGCACACACACATAGATGTAAGAATGTCTTCACCGAAAAAGGTACGAACTTGCATGTCCCTAAGAAAGATCAAAGAAAACCTACCTCGTCTTCCTAAATCAATCGCTTCAAGAACAATAATAAGATTGAGACCATATCTTTATTCCTCAGCACTGGACCAAGTTCGTCCTACCTTGTTGGAAAACTCCCCTGTAAATCTCTGCAATCCAGCCATCGCCATCCTTCATGTGAAATGGTGAGCCAAGTTCACTGCCTCCCTTTAATGGCAAGCAAAAATCTTTCCTTTTAGTTTCAAGGAAAATCCATCTTTTAATGTTGAATCTTCCACTCTCCATACACCACCATGTTCTAGTTGCTGATAGCTCGGGATATGTGCGTAGATGACCATAAATATGGAAGTGCACCCACCAGGGACCAGTGGGTGTAGCTCCTTAATAGACAGCTTTCTTTGCTTAATCTCTTCTTTTTTCTGGGTTCTCTTTACAGTTCAATTTTTATAGTCAAATAATAAAATGGCAGAGATGTACGTAAACCACAAGAGATTCAATAAATTCCAAGCAAAGAATAACAAGAAGGGTCTTACAAGAAAGTGTGCTTCTTTAATTCAAGAGCAACGTGCGAGGATCTACGTTCTTCGTCGCTGCGTAACCATGCTCCTTTGCTGGTATATCCACGGAGATGACTAGGCACTAGCTATCTGGGCAGTACTTATTTCATGTCCTTGTTTCTTTAGTTCATTCTTCCGCTTCTTCTTTTAATACCGTGAGCTTTCTGGGCTAGGCCAATCTGGTTTTAACTGTGCTGTCTGGGCCTGTGCATGGTGTGCCTTGGTATCTCATCCTGTCCTCATAGTGCCGTTAATTTCTCTTTTTCGACCTATTGGTATCATCCAATGGGTTTTGTGGGGCTATGGACAGCTTGGATGGATATAGATCAGACACTTGCTTTTTAACCTAGTTGGGCTATGGTCATCGTAGAGAATCGCATGGGCGGCGAAATGTGGTGCTGTATAAGTACATTTTCTTTCTTCCTGTTTTGTTTGGTTTCTGTTCTTACAGGAATTGGTGGAAGACTACTTGGGGCAATTCACGTACAAGAAAAGGGATATGATGTACTATGAATAATACTTTGTTGTATGATATTACTAGTTAATGAAGTACATTCTACTGGGTGTTTTCTAATTACCATTGTCAACTCTCCCTCGTTCCATCAAGTCAAACTCAACCTTATAATATTTTTGATGACAACTAAATTCATTATTTCTTGGTAACTCTATTATAATGAATTTAAAGAATATATAAATGATTACCTATTACTTAGAGGTAAACTCATGTATGCTTTTGAATCTCTTCAAATCTTGTATTTCAGCGAGACTTATTTGAGATTTTTATTGAGATGTTGTTGCATTCAATAAAAATAAAAATGATAAAAATAACCAAATTAATTGACCACTCAAAAATAAATAAAATAAGTAAAATTAACACCTAGAATTTTAAAATAATACAAGTTTAATAGATCAAAAACAAGAAGGATGAAAATATTTGAAATGTTTTATATGATTATAATATTTCTTACAACTTTATTTTAATCATTTTAATAGTTTAAAAATCGATATATTTTTTTTATAATCTAAGAAGAATTTTTTAAAATTTTTTGAAGAAAACATTTAACCTTCAAACCAACTTTTATTTTATTTTTAATAATTGTGGATCAAACTTTGATTAAAATTAGATTTTTAATGCTTTAAAATTAATCAGTTAAAGTATTTTTGAAAGACAATTTTTGAAGGGGTTCAACCAATCTAAGCTTACCCCCAAAAAAAAAAAAAAGAAACACAATGGGTGATTTGATACCAAATAGATCATCGGCTAGCCAATATACTAATTGGTGATCCATTAGACGGTCGATGGTGTTTTACAAAATGAGTGTTTTGCTATAGTATTTTATTGCTTTCAAACTACTGTGTAATTAAGACAGTCTGTTAGGAGTTCAACGAATGACGGGTTTAGCTATAGTGTTATGCTGCTTTCTATGTGTAATTGAGACAACTTACTGGGATTTCCACAAATGATGGATTTACCTATAGTGTTTTGCTGCCATCTAAACTATATGAAATTAAGACAGCTTATTAGGATTTCCGAAAATTATGAGCTTAGCTACAGCCTTGTGCTGCTTCGTGCTGGCGTAATTAAGACAGCTTATTAGGATTTCCACAAATGATGGTTATAGCTAGAGTGTTTCACTACTTTGTATGATATATATTAATGTACCGCTAATACTTCCTCCCCTCAAGTTGGCAAGTGTACGATCGACCAACTTGCAAAGGAAAATTTCAAATTATTGTTGACCAAGAGCTTTCGTCAGGATGTGAACTAATTGATGGTAACTGCGTAGATGCCTGGTAACCAAATTTTTTAACTAAATTTTATTATGAATAAAGGAACAATCCACTTTAATATGTTTAATCTTCTCGTGAAAAAAATGAATTTGTTGCAGTATGTTAAAGCAACTTGGTTGTCATAGTACAATCTCATTGCTTATGGATGGGAAACGCCGAGATCATGTAAAATCAGCCATAAACCTATAGTCCTCTTCAGCATAAGAAAGAGTTGTTGGCCTGTTTCTTTATCTTCCACAAAATCAATGACCCTTTAAGCATCACAAAATATCTAGTAAATGAGTGTCAAGTCAAGGGACAACTAGTCCAATCAAAATCCCAACTAGGGTTCTTTTTACATACCGCACAGCCCGCATTGTTGCCTCCCAATGATCCAACTTCGGACTCCGCATAAACTGCAGAAGAACATGTCCCGCATAATTAAGCTCAGGTCGTGTAATAGTCAATTAGATTAATCTTATCAACCTTCTCTATATTTTTGGATCTTCAAGTTTCATCCCCTCTACTGAGGCTAGCTTCCAATTTGTTTCAATAAGAAAGGCTATTAGTTTCGAACCAAGAAGGCTTGCTTTATAAATAATAGTAAAAGCATACTTCCTCTGACAAAGAAATATATCGTTTGATCCACAAGCTATTTTTATTCCCAGGAAGTATTTCAGAGCACTAAGATCTTTCATATCCTCCACATAGGCTATAGTAGATCTCAAGAACGGATCAATTGTATTCAATATCTATCCTATGAGCATAGAATTTACAACATACTAAAAAGAGCAGATGCTACTTTTGTATACAAACTTATAAAAATTCCTGAGTATCTGAGAATTTATATTTCGAGGCCATCAAGTTCGGATTTGTTATTTTGTCATTGATAAAAAGAAGTTTCTTCTTTGCTCTAAGTGAGTTTCTCATGGCCTTTGCCCATTCTTCATAATTGTCCCCCTTCAATATTACTGGATAAATCATTGTTTTGGGATTGTCTACAGAAGCCAAGTAGTACGGAGATGTCGAATCTGTTAGGAGTGTTTTGGACATATTTGAATTATTGCCCTTTGCTTCATCATCTCCACTAGTTATGGTATTCAATTGGTTGTTTGTGTTTTTTTACCTGGGTTTTACTTAACCTGACTTTGATACTATATGAAATATTTATATAATCTCAATATGTTTCTCTCTTGAAAAAATATTTACATGTATTCAAGTCCTTTCACTTTCAAAAACTGATACAACTCTAACTTTAAAGAATATTGTGAAGATGACAAATCGTGAGGATATGTTTACTTTAGATCAGACGATGTGAGCACAACCATGACACTTTGTAAAAAAAATGGAACTAAACATGAACTAGTAATGCTAGAGGGATCAATAATAAGACTAAGAGCTAAGCAATTCAAAGAAGCGCTTCAATCCTACATGGGCCGAATTGTAGATGGTATGGAATCTCAAGAGACAATGAGGGTCAACAGCATCAAAACTAATCAAGCTAGGTAGCTTATTGTTTATGTTTTAGGCTTATTTTAATTTAAACCTTTTTAAGTTTAATGGCCATCTTTTAGAAATATTAGTTTAGGTTTTAGTTATTTTGGTTGGAGGCCCATGTTTGAAGGCCTTTTTCATAGTTAGGTTCAATCTTTCAAGGGGTATAAATAAATTATAATAAACAATGTCCAGGGTTAGAATGGATGAAAAATGAATTCTATACGGGAGGATTTCTTATCTTATTCTATTGTATCAAGAATATAATTCTTATCAAGGTAAACACTTGTGGCGAATTTCTATTGTTTTCAAATCAACCTTATTATATGCGTTTCCTTTCATATAATTGATTGGGAGTTCATTAGGGTTAGGGATTTTGTCTTGTTTATGTTCTGCCTAAAGTGTGTGTTTAAAGGGCTCCAAGTTTTTTAGCCTTGGGGTTCCACATCATTTGGTATCAGAGTCTAGATTGGGATAAATTCTTATTTATCTTGTATTTGTGTGTTGGTATTACTATTATTTTCATTAGAATTTGAAATTACAGCTCATCTTGTTATTATGTAGAAAAAAGTCAAAAAATGAAAAAAAACGAAAAAATGAAAAATCTAGCGTTAAAGAAACAGTTGCTACTCAGTAAAAAAATTAGTTGAAAAAAACAAATTATATCTTTGGGGCTGACAGATTATAAGATTTTCTTTTGTTGGCTTCCTATTTTATTTAGTGTCTTTCCTTCATTCTAAGTTTCGATTTTTTTCTCTTATTACTATTATTATTTTCATTTACAACATAATTAACAAATTAATTCTTGTTAATTTAAATTCCTTTTTTTGGGCATCATCTATCATTCCTCTTATATGCTCATTTTGCCTTCTTTCATTTCGGTATATTTGCTTCTAGTTTTGTGCCCATTATCTTTCTTAGCTATTTTCATTGCATTCCTAAATCTTAATTTGTTGTTTGTGCATTATCTTAACTGGAAATTGAATTCTGAAGTGCAATTGAGGACAACAAGTTTGATTGGAAAGAGAATTGAGTGTGTAAGCTTAAAAAGAGGGAAAAAGCCAATTTTGAGTGAAACATGAGTGGAGTGTCATCTTTTAAGTGAAACACATAAGGGAGTGACTTGTGAGATTATCTTTTATTGCTAACCATTTTTCATGTAGCTTTTATTATAAGAATGGCCAGTAGAAGGGATGGAAAGGAAACGTTACATAAGGAGGATGACAATGTGCTTGATTGAAAGTGATGTATAAGGCATTCATGAATGAGTTCAAGAAGTTATCTACTATGATGGATGGGATGAATGAGAGAATTAATGAAGCTAGTAGAATCCAAACCTTAGTAAATTAATTGGCAGTTATAAGAATCGGAGGAAGAAGTGGACAGAATGTATGATGACTATGAATATGAAGTACAATCTGTGAGGGGTAGAGTAAGGAGGGAAGAATAAGTGGAGAGAAAAGATAGCAACATTAATGACATTAAGATAAAAATTAAGTCCTTCAAAAGAAGGAATGATGCCAAAGTGTACTTGGAATGGAAAAGAAAGGCGGACATGATTTTTTCTTGTTACAACTCTTATGAAGATAAGAAAGTGAGATTGACAACAGTGGAATTCTCTGATTATGCATTAGTTTGGTGGAATGAATTGGTAAAAAATAGGAGGAGGAATAGGGAACCACCCATATCCACTTGAGAAGAGATGAAAAGAGTGATAAAGAAGAGGTTTGTGCCACCTTATTAATATAGAGAGTTGCACCAGCGATTACATAGACTCACACAAGGAACTAGATCAATAGAAGATTATCACAAGAAGATAGAAATACTATTGATTAAAGCTAACATAGAAGAAGATGAAGAGGTGACAATGGCTCAGTTAATGTGTGGATTGAATAGGGAAATTATTGATGTGTTTGAGTTGCAACATTCTGTAGAGATGGAGTACTTAGTGAATATTGCCATAAAGGTGGAGAGATAACAAAAACAAAGAAGGGCAGCCAAACCTTTCCTAAATTCCAACAGGAAATAGAATCCAAAATGGAGCAAAAATGAAGATAAGAAGAGGAAGCATTATTCAGATTTTAAGGAGAAAAGAAATGAGTCAAAAAAAGGCAAGGAGAAACCTTCTAAACATAAGGATATTAAGTGCTTTAAATGTCAAGGGTGTGGTCATTATGCATCTAATTGTCCTAAAAGGAAGACAATGTTTATTAAGGGTGTTGAAATTGTTTTTGAGTCTGATGATGGTAATGAGTCTGATCGTAGTGGTTTGAGTATGCCACCTTTAGAAGATTATTATGATGCCACCTTTAGAAGATTATTATGATGTTGATAGGAATGTTGACTATGTTATGAAGGGTGAATCTTTTGGTTGAATGAAAGTGGTAAAGTCAAAGTTACTAAGCAAGTATTAGTTGCATTCTTTATTGGTAGATATGCAGATGAAGTTATGCGGGGATTCAGGTACTGAGGTGAAAAAGAAAGAAGAGAGAAAAGAGGCCATGAGAGAAAAGAATAAAATTAAAGGCCCAATAGTGAGTGACTGCCCAACTGAGGAAAAGAAAGTGAGATGTGCTAGAGAGAAGAAGTTAGTAAGTGAAAAGAAAGAAAAGAATATGAAATTTGAGAAAAAAGAAATTAAGAGGAGTGAAAAAGTTAAGACACAACCATGCTTTTGTGCAAAAGAGAGAGAATTAAAGAATGCATACGTAGGCAAGAGAGCTTTAATCTTAATTCAATTTAAAGAAATAACACTGACCTTGATCCAAATTTGACTTGTGCGTTTGTGACCCTATTGAGTATTATGATGATGTTTTTACTGAAGAGGTACTACTTGGATTACCATCTTTGAGAGGGAGTGAGCACCATATTAACTTGGTTAAAACAATACAAAAGAAAGAGCATGAACAAATTGAGAAAAAGAATCACATATATGTACAAAAAGCAAATAAAGTTAGAAAGCAAGTTCTCTTCGAGCTAGGTGATTAGGTTTGGATGTATATGCGAAAAGAAAGGTTTCTATAGCAAAGGAAGCCAAAAATTGAGCCAAGGGTGATGGATCATTCCAAGTGTTGGAATGCATCAATAGCAATTCATGCAATGTTAGCTCAATGTTCATATTTAATGACTTTAATGATAACCTTATAGTATTTCAAAATTCAAATTGGATTTATTTCTTTATATATAAATAATGGTACAATTCTCAAAAGAAA
>JAOQMP010000001.1:21114782-21134110 GCA_027563575.1 Erythroxylum pedicellare
TCTACCCATATTATATGGGGCAAATTTGGTCCTAGTTGTACAATGTCTTTTAAAGCTTATGCCAGTTTTGTTTGACTATAAGACCCTTTGTATAGAGTTCAAATGGGTCGAGAAAAAAAATGAGGCCTATGAGTCTTCAATAACCCACATTATCTCATATTTCATTATGACATCTTAAATATGCTTTCCAAACACAAGCAGTACTTCAATGTTTCCTTGTTAAAATGGAAACTAATTTTCAACCTGATAAACCTATAATTGGCTCATAGGCTCCACCCTCCTTCAACTCCTCCTTACAAAACCTACTGTCACACTTCATTTTTGTTTTCCCCGACCCCCGTTCACCTACCATCATCTAAACTAAAGGACCACAAAATTCCACTCCTTACAAACACAGCCCTAGTAAAGGTTTTGCCATATAGATTTCGTATTTTTAGAAAAGTAAAATTGAGAAGCTAGCTGGTGAGACAATGGCTTTAGGCATAATCAGATCAAGTCCTAGCACCTTTTTGTCTCTAATGTTATTAGTTAAAAACAAAGACAATTTTTAGAGATTATTTGTTGATTATAGGGCTCTTAATGCCATCACAGTTAAAGATTGATTTTCAATTCCTACAATTAATGAACTCCATGGAGTAAAGGTTATCTTGAAGCTAGACCTCAGGGGATGTTACCATCAGCTGCGCATCCATCCACCTGCATAGAGAAAATAGCTTCTCGGACAAATGAAGGCATTACAAATTTCTTGTAATGCCTTTGAATCTTTCCAACATACCCTCGACATTTCAAGCTTTAATGAATAATGTGTTTCGAGACATACTACATTGATTTGTCTTGGTATTCTTTGATGATATTCTCATCTATAGCTCTTCTTTGGGAACATCTTGAACACCCACAAGCAGTATATCTCACTCTCCAATCTCGTTATTTATTTGTTAAGTTATCCAAATGAGAATTTGGTTTCACAAAAATCATATATTTAGGCCTTTATGTCTCAGCGGTGAGGATAGTTATAGATCCTAACAAGGTCTAAGTAATTCAATAAAAACCCCTTTCAAATTTAGTAAAAAGCCTTTGTGGGTTTCTCGGCATCACCAGATACTACTATTGTTTCATGGCTAAATACTCATCCACAAATGCCCCACTTAACCAACTTTTGTGGAAGGATGCTTTTGTATGGAATCCAAAGGCAACCACAACATTTGAATCCTTAAACAAGCACTTACCACCACCCTGATGTTGGCACTTCCAAAATTTGCAAATTTATTCATCATATAAATTGATGCATTAGGGTTCGGCATGAATGCAATTCTTACCCCAACAAGGGCATCAAATTGCCTACTTCATTAAAGAGTTACCTTCGAGACTCCACCAAACTGCATCTACCTATGTAAGAGATGTTTGGCATCACCGAATCAATTTGCAAGTGGAGTTAACATTTGCTCATATGCAAGTTCATCATACAAATCGACCATCAAAGTTTGAAATTCATAATCAACCAAACCATACAAACCCCATAACAACAATGATGGCTTACAAAATTCATAGGATATGACTTACAAAATTATGAATTGACAAGGCACAGAAATTAGGCCAACCAATGCCCTATTACAGTTACCATCTATTACCCTCCAAGTAATGCAACTAGTCTCTAAGCTTGTAATACCTCTTTAGCAGGCCCTGCATAAATTTGATAGGCAACATCCTCCCTCAGCACAATAGCTACAATTAGCCCAGTAACATCCTACCGAATTCTTGATTACAAAGTCTAAGATGGACTCCTCTTTTATAAAAATTAAGTGGTGGTTTCTAAAGAGTCAACATTCCAATTTTTAATTTTGACCGAGTTCACAAGATACCCACAAGTAGATATAAAACAATTCAGAGAACCCTAGCTCACATATCCCCTATCTTCTATTGGACCAACATGTGACAATTGATAAAGGATTTTGTAGCCATTGTGTCAAACAATTAAACCATTCTACACACCTCCCTAAGGACTTCTTCAACCTCTTCCTATCCCTAGATATCTCTATGGATTTTACCACGCATCTTCCCCCATTTGTTGGTAAGACTACCATCATGTTTGTTGTTGATTGACTCTCAAAACATACTTATTTTTCTCCTCTTAGGCCACAATTAACTGCCTGTCAAATAGAAGAAGCTTTTGTGAAGGATATTGCCAAATTGCATGGCTTTCTCACTTATATTGTGTCCGATCGTGATCCGATGATTATGAGCTCTTTTTGGCAAGACTTGTTTAAATTGCAAGGCACTATAGTTTCAAACAACAACCCATATCACTCACAAAAGAATGGAAAATCCAAGGTGTTCGATCAGTGTCTCAAGGATTACTAAAGATGCTTCACTTTTTCCTCCATTCGAATGACTCCCTTCAAAGCAGTATATGGATACCCATTGCCTTCTCTCATAGAGTATGTTCAATGCAACATAATTGTGGCTACTGTCGAAGACTTGCTGACAGCACGCACATCCATTCTGGCCACTCTCCTCTAAAACCTATTGTGGGCACAAAATCGAATGCACAATTACGCTAATTCCAGATGCATCGATATCACCATCTTTACAGATGCTGAGTTTATTTGAAACTCCAATCATATCACCAAATGTCAGTGGCTAATTGATGGACTAACAAATTATCAAACTGATTTTTTGGGCCTTTTTCCCATCATACAAAGCATCGGACCTGTTGCATATTGCCTTGAACTCCTTCCGCTAAAATACACAACATCTTTCAGGTCTCAAGCCTCAAGAAATGCATTGGAGGAATTCCTCCCCAGCATGTCCCTTTGCCAGAATAATTCGTAGACAATCATTCTGTTTTAACACTGCTGACAAGCCTAGGCTTCTAAAAAAATTTGCAGCAAATAAGACTAATTCCAAAAGTGTTGGTTCATTAGGCAAGTCAATCGCCATCTGATGCCACTTAGGAGCCTCTACACAAATTCCATCAAGACTTCCCCAACTTCAGCCTTAAGGACAAGGTTGCTTTACAAGAGGAGGGCAATGTTACAAACATGGGGATTGACAAGAGACTTGACGTAGGAGAAACAACCAGCTCAAGAATTCTTAGGCACCTAATTGAACCCAAGAACCAATTTCTACAAGTTAGTAGGATAATTGTATTGCAACTTATAATCTTGATATTTGATTGTCTGTCTTTTAGCATGTGTTATTACATCAATATGGATTTCAATTATAAATAGAATGAAGAAAAGTTGATAAAGCAGCATATTTATCCCAAACATTTCTTCCCTCCTCACTTTCTATGCAATATTCTAACCCAAATGCCAGAAACCGCCCTAGTCGATTGTACCAATCTCTCAGGTTATAAACATGTTCAATTGCACTTCTTGTATCATCACTCAAAGCACAGGAAGTTCTCATGGCAAGCCACCAAGTCATTTGCTCTATATCACTCACCATGTAAAAGAATGTTCTCTATTACAACAATTCATTCAAATTTGAAACCAAGAGATATAATATACAACTATGATTTCTAAAACGGTGAGCAGTTCAAGTTAAAGATAATTATGCAGGCTTAATTCGTTCATAAAGAACCAACGATAACAGCTCCTCGTAGTGACACAAACAATGTGAACTGAAGAAGGATTGTGTCAACTCAAAATGTAGAATTAGCAGAACCCATCAAGAACAACACGAAAATCTGCACTGAGTTTGCTTTGCTCCGCCATTGTTTGCAAGGCATACCCTGTTGACAGTTAACTCAGCTTTATATGAATATGAATTAAGCACTTTCCTGCTGACATTGTTATATATTTCCTGGATGACAATCTCAAAAGCTGTTTTAACATTGGTAGAATCCAAAGCAGATGTCTCAATAAAGAATAATCCTTCTGACTCGGCAAGGTTTTTGCCTTCTTCCACACTTACTTCCCTGATGCTTTCCAGATCACATTTATTTCCCACAAGCATCCTTGCCATACTATATAGGCAAAATACAAAAAATTAAAATCTATTCTAAGATAAGATTAAAGATAATATAAGATCTATTCTAAAATAATCGAAGACCTATTCTAAAGGAATTTTAACAAACTTTAAAATTTTGAATTAATTCTCAACAGCATATCCGTAAGAAATCGCAACGATTAGGTGAATAATTTAGATTTTTTTAATCTAAATTGAAGAAGTTTCTTAACCCCTCCAAAAGATTGGTATTGCTGCTCCTGATATCCATATCCGAGTTTAAACACCAGAAGGATGATGGTATCTTATTCCAGGTATCGAATCTGCAGACTAACATTTGCGTCAATGGGTTGAAACAGTCCCCGCACAAAGATTAACCTTTATGTACCCTTTTTACACAAAATCTAGGACGTGTCAAAATCAGGCTTGACCTTCGTAGCTCTTGCCAGATCTCCTTCATAAATGGGTGTCTCATGTTTGAGTACAGCTGAGGCTCATATAATGTTGGGTTGATTGGAGACCATGAATTGCATAATTTTTACACTCCATTTCGATACGAGGAAAATAAAGAAGCCACTTGTAATAAGGTAGCAGCCTTATTACGCACTATCAACTAAGATTCTCAATGTAGCATGTTTAATAGGCTTCTGCCATAACAACCGTCAAATTTCATCACTTTCCCGATAACAGAACGAACATATAAACATTCTCTTAACATAAATCTGGGAACTCGATTTCCCACAAAACTATAGAAGAAAAAAGGTAGGGAAGTGCCTAAAGAACAAAACTTCGACATTGCAAAAAATCTTATAAGTAGAAAAGACTTACTTTTGAGCTCATCAAGCCACCGAGCAACGCTCTCGAAAGTAGACCGGCGAGTAATATCATAAACAACAAGGGCACCAACGGCTCCTCTATAGTAAGAGGAAGTGACTGCCCGGAAGCACTCCTGACCGGCGGTATCCCAAATCTGAGCTTTAACTTCTTTGGCATCGATATCCATGATCTGGGTCTGAAACTCCTCCCCAATGGTTGCCTTCGATTGAGGATTAAACTCGTTTCGAGCAAAACGAGAGAGCAAGTTAGATTTGCCAACAGCAGAGTCACCGATTATCACAATCTTGAACAGGTACTCTTCTCCTCCTTCGTCCTCCGACGAAGACATTATCTCTTGTGAGATGGATAGCAGTAAAGATTGGCCTTTTCAGAGAAGGATGTAATGGTGGGCTTGGATTTGGTCCTCCGGTACAAGCGAAAGGTCTTAGGTCATGGCTTTAGAGAGAAATAGCTGACAGAGAGGCGTTGAAACTTTAGAAACAAAAGTGGCCATCCGTCGACCGGTCGACGTAACGAAATGGCATGCACGCCGCAATCTCTACTCGTCTTTCCCGTACGCGCTCACGGCAAGTTTGATCTGCTTTTAAAACAAATTGATGTTTAAAAAGTTACTAGCTAGCATTATGTTTGAAAGTGACAATTGTCAAATGCCCTTTTATAACCCAATTTAAAATATAAAATTATTTTTAAAACTATACAAATTTTAATTTTGTATTACTGTGAATTATAAATTTGAGCAAATTTAGTTACTGTCTTGTAAAAATACTTAAATCATATGAAATTTTTATATAAATTATTAAAAACATTTTGAACCTTAATTTTATAGTACTAATTAAAATTATTAATAGATTATTCCAATTTTCAATTTATCTCAAAAATAACTCGTTCATTCTATAGCTTGTCACGGCAACAAACCTATTTATCATATGGTCAAACCTACTCTCTTCTCTATACTCCTCAAATCATCTCCCAAGTTGTCTTAACCAGACTAGAGATGGCAAATACAGCCTGATCCGTTCGGTTCGCTTGACTAAGTCGTGGGTCACGGTTGATTGACCCGACCGAACTACGGATCGAATTGGACAGAAAGGCACAAAAACAACTCGTTTTGTTAAATTTAAAAAAAAAACATGAGATCGGCCCAGCTCTCCTATAATCTGTCGGGCCACTACTCGAATCACGGACTGAGTGGCACTAGGCATGACCCACTATCATCCCTACACCAAATTACCACTCCATCATTGTTGCCCATTGTAGGTTCGAATAGGGAAAAATCAAAAACCGGTAAATGTCGATTTGCATTTGGTTTGAATAATCATGAATGTGGATCTTTAAAGCAATGATCAGTGAAAGTCATGCACATAGTCCCCATTGATAATTGAACCATAGTCAATGAACTTTGAATAAACTTAAATTATGATACTTAAAAAGTAATTTTTAGGGTTGTGTTTCATATGTCAATTTGTATATATATGTCCATAGGTTGTCATGATTATGTAACACATTAAATCCATGTTCAAGTGTCTTCAAAATTCTATTTGTTTAGAATATTTGCGATGCATGAAAAAAAGAAGAGATTACTTCTGAATAAATTCAATATATTATGTGTGCTTATAGCACTTATAAAGTGTAAATTTATGCTTTTGACAGATAATTAAGTATAAGAAGTAAGGATGTAGACAATACTTGATGTAGTGAAGGGACTAAAGCACACGATAATAGTTTATGAGCAGAGTATATGAATTTTACATTGTTAATTTTCTTTGCAGGCTCAGAAGATTTTAGGTATGTTAATATTTGCTTACTTAAGAAGGATAAAAAAGTTCTTGCAAAACAACCAACATCTGTTTTTAAATTTTCTCATAATTAATAAAGCAATACGATAATGATCTACGCGCTCCAGTAAGACTTGTTTCCGAAAATCCTTTTACACCATACCCTATTGAACTATTTTTATTAATTATTTATTGGAAATATTTTCTGTAAGGATATTGAGCTAGTATGTAATGGTCATTTTATAATGTTCTTATAATCATTGGCTTATTAATTTTAGTTATCTCATATATGATGATATGGTAATAGAATTAAGAAAAATATGAGTAGAAATAAAGTATTTGTGACTTTTATTGCTTACACACCTAGTATATACTTTATATAAAAAGAGTGTAATGATGTGGTTAATGGATTCATGATGATTATTATTGTTTGAATAATTTAGCATAAACTGAAAAAAAAAATCTCAATTGCTAAGCCTAATACTAGTCAATATTTTTTAATTTTTGCATTAGCACAAAAATGATTACTTCAATTATAATTTTAGTAATGATATTATTATACAACTCATTAATGAAAATCCAAATTGTAGATGTCTTATAGGTATTTAGTTTTAGTAAATAACATGAACGCTTATTATTATAAAAAAATTTGTTAAACTTCTACCATAGGCTAAGATAAGAGTCTCATCCATAAGATTCATTGTCGCCTGTAAGAGGTGATTTTGTTTATTAATTCATAAGATTTGCTAAATATGACATAAGTTTAATATTTGTGTTTTTTTGTTTTCATTTTGTAGGCCCTATATGACTACAGACTTAGGCATTTGACACATCTAATTTTAGTATTAACAAAATTTCAAATG
Organism: Erythroxylum pedicellare; assembly: GCA_027563575.1. NCBI lineage: Eukaryota > Viridiplantae > Streptophyta > Magnoliopsida > Malpighiales > Erythroxylaceae > Erythroxylum > Erythroxylum pedicellare. Next base: position 21,122,206 of record JAOQMP010000001.1, read on the forward strand.
TTGGACACACATTTGACCATTTTAAAGTTTAAGCATTTTATCATATACTCACATTATTCAGAAAACATGTGTTACATTTAATATTCAAGCATTACACAAACTCTCATAACTAAAGTTTTATTAGCCTTAAACAGTGTAGGAATAATCTTTAAGTCCCAAAAGACTTACTATTAGGTAATTAACATAACAAGAAGAGTATGCAAGATGAATAGCAAGTTCATGTTGAAATAAGAGCTAACAAATCAAATTTAATATAGATATGGGATAATTTTTAGTAAAATAAAAAATAACACATGCGTAAAGTGTAGGAGTAACTAAAGCAAATCATAATACTATAATATGATCACGGGGAAGCAAAGGAGAAAAGTCACAAATGTCACTCACTTGAAACTTGATGACCAAACAAGCATATAATCACCTTTGCATCCCATCTAACTAAAACAGGGAAAAAAAACATATAATACCATTCAACACCATAACGGAACACAAGGTTCAAAATCTCATCCAGATTACAAAAAAATAAGGTTCAAAGTCTCTTCTAAATTACACAATAACAATGTTAAAAGTCTCAACCATATTATCACAAACACATGGTTTAATATGTAGTAGATTCACCATCAACAACTTGAGGCTATTTTGGATATGATTTATTCATGTTTAACTTAATCCTTCTCCTATTTTAAGTATTTATTTGTGTATTTATATTAGTAATTGTATTTTGAGAAGCTTGAATTGTATTTGTATTATTCCTTGAGGTTTGAGTACTTGAAATTAATTTATGCATATCTATTAAATATCATAAACATAAAGTACATTATAAACACTTAGGATTTAGTTACATATAATTATTATAAAAATGCATTTAAGTGACAAATTATAAAATAAGTGTTTATACTAATTTCTCTAAATGTTACTTCATATCCTTAGGTTGTTTATAGGGACTTAAATAGTTATAATGTTAAATGATAATTAGGAAATAAAGGTGAAATTCACTAGCAACCCTTTTCTCCCTTTTTAAGATAGGTGATGTGAGTTTGACCTGTACATCTTGAGTATTTGGTCTTCTAATCTTATAGCTGCTAATATTAGATGTAGATACTTGATTTTTCAATGGCATTCCTTGTTTTAGCTATATTATACATTTATAATTTACAATAAACAATTAGAAATCTTAAACAACATTTGAAATGAGTGCAAATAGGAATAGGTATAGAATCACCTTAACAAATTTAGGTTTTCTTAAAGGTTAATCTTTATTTTGCATCCAATTTTATTTTTACATATTTCATAATAATTTTGGCATCTTGTAACTACTTTTACCTTGCCCAATTTGTTTCGATTTTGTCATTCTTAATTTTAGTCTCTTTTTATAGCCTTTTTGGGTCTTCTAGGCATCTTTTTTATCAAAGGAGATAATATGAACTGCAGGTTTTCAATGTTCAGACAAAATCATAAGCCATGGATAAGCTTCATAACATAATGATAACTCTTTAACTAACATTCAAGCTTGTAGTATCGACTTATATAAGCATCGATATCCTCCCTATGTTATTATATACGAGCCATTAGATGCTTATATAGGATCCCTGTTAAAGCTCAAAGTCTAACATTGGCAAGTTATTCCTAATAAATCAATAAAATGAACTTATTTGTAAAATTCGTTATTTCAAACTTTAAATTCCTATTAGTCTTGGTGATATAATGTCTTACATCCCATTTAGCAAATTCTATATTCTTCCTCACCCTTAGGCATATATTGTCATTGGATTTAATCTTCACCTCTTTTTTCTTGTATTAGATTCAGTAAGGCAACTTGAATATCCTCTAGAAAATTGATCAAGCTTTTTATGTGGGGCTTTATAAATGAATCCATTAATGTATATGATATGTTATTATGAACAATTTCACATTTTGGTCTTATTCTCACAAATGCCTTCATAAATGTCTGAGGTTCCTTTATTCTAAATTCATTATATGCCTTCTTTGATAACTTTTTCAAGTGATCCATTATCCCATCAAACACCACTTTTATTGTGTAATTGACAACTTACCAAAGTAAACTCTTATAGGTGTGACTTTTGCATAGTTTAGACAAATTTAACTAGATATGTAAGGCACATTTTACATGCTTAACTTTTGAAAAGAGATTTTTCAATGCGTCTACTATACCTTAATAACAAAAATAAAATAAAGGGTATAACAATGTAATGTAAGTAAAATAGTTCAAAGAACATATAGAAATGAACATAAACAATATGTACACTTAAGATCACTACTTATTAATCACTTAAAAAAATCCATAGATTTCTACTTATGTTTAGATCATCACCAAGAAGATTCAAAAATCAATGTTAAGGTTGTTAATTATCTCCCTCAACCATGGCCCAAGATATAAAGAGCAAACGATTATTTCCATAACGACTAACTGCAAATGCTAAAGCATCTCTAAGGAATGTCTTAAAGAAACATGCATCTAGAACAATTATTTTTCTACTCAGAAAATCATACTTCAATGCATTAAATCTCATATAGAACCTTTTAAACATTATTTATCCAAACTTCTTATCATATTTTGTTTAAATAATGAATTCTCTTCTTAATCAACTTGTCGAACTCATGTTTATAAGATTATAACTTCATATAATAACATTCTATAAATTGTCACTTCATCACAATAGCTTCTCATTTAGCCCTATAACATTAGTTTCTAATCACCTATAATCCTTACTTTCTCTAAAGTCATTTATCATCTTACTATTGGCTAGTTTGAATTCCTCCTAAACTCAAGTAAAAATTCATTTAAAATCCATGTCCTAATAGCTTGCTTGTTTCTTTGCACTTTCTTGCAACTATGCTTGTTTTATAATATCTTCACACACAAAAAATTCCAGTCTAGATACCATATACCATAAAGGGACATTATGGCTCATAAACAACCTCTATTCTCACACCATATCTTACCATTGAAACATCATATCCATTTATAATTATAAAATTTTTTATTACTTTCTTAAACTACTTCTCATCCTTAAACTTCATGCCAATTTCATGTTTAATATCCTTTATATTCACATTTAGATTAAACATAATGTATTTCTTCTTTACGACAGATGTCTAATACTATCCATCAGCATTACAAACTAGTGATTGAACTTTAGCATCACTGTCCTTATATTTACTCTAACCATGTGAATTCTCTTCTTCTCTTTGTGATTTTTTAAATAAGTCTCCTCTTTCTTGCAATCTTTCTTACTGCATCTAACCTTATCCATAATATCATTGAATTCTAACCCATTACAAACCTTCTTGTATCATATCTTCTCATTTTCTCTCATAGTAAGATATTTTTCATCATCAATTGCATATATTTCATCTTCAAACGAATCATTTCTGAATTCACTGATATATCATAAAGAAATCTTCATCTTTTATTCTATATGAACTTAGAATAACCCTTCTTCATTCACATTCATATTCTGTTAGGTATTAGTTTCACAATTATTGTTGACATTGAAATCAAATTCTTAATAATCTATTATAAGATTCCCATGATCATGCTTGTAATAGACTTCCAACTTTCTTATAATTCATTTCTTAGATGTGGTTAAGCATTGACAATATGTCCTTATCTTAGTGTAAGCTCACCTCTTTTAAGCATCTTATTGACTCTTTAGAAAATCTATAAAATATAGACACCACTTAATGTCCTTTATCCTTTAACAACTTTTTTAATACTAGAATGTTAAATTTCATCAATACTCATATCCTTCTTATTTTTGATCTTGCCCCTATTACATTTGCTAATGTCATTTCTTTCTAATATCTCATCATAGTGAAATTCAAAATTTACCATCTACATTACAAATAATTAAAGTATTAGTTTTCAGGAAAACATATTAAACTTCATGAGATTGTAAAGCTCTCATCCAAGTTATAACCTCACTATTGCCAGCCTATTCTTTTAATTCTCTCAAAATTTTTCATTCTCAATTCAAGAATGAAAATTTAAAGTAATGGGATCAGATTAAAAAACAAGTCAATTTAAAACTTAGGTCCTTTAGGTTACCATTTGAGACAAATAGAATGAAAAATTGAAACTTTACTATAAGTTCTAAGTATCATCTTAATATTTCAAACTATTAAGTCTAGATAACAATCACTTATTTGTGATGACAGAAATAATACATAGAGTTCATCTCACCACTTACTAAGATGGAAAAGCTAAAAATGAAAAAAGAAGGCAAGTGTACTTTATCAATTTAGTGTATAGTGACCAAGAAGAATGGAATTGGATTTCAAATAAAAATACCCTAAAAATGATTGTTAATCATAAATTGGAATTAAAAGAGATACATTTAATTTGTCCCCACTAGCAACTGCTGGTAATAGTTAGGAATCAGTTTTCTCCATAATACACGTTTTCTCTGAAGGTACACAATATCATCCTACTAGAGGCCATACTTTCAATGTATTGTAGCTAAATTTGATAATAATCACTTGAGGGTACCATTTTCATTATAACTATTTCTAAGCTAGGTGCTTTTATTTTCTTCTTAAGCCTCTTAAAGAAGTTATGGCCCTCAACCTGCCAATTAGAGCTAACACCTCAATAAGAAATCAACTAAAATCCATAAATGGTGTATTACCTACTTTTACTAGGAAAAGTTAACAAAAAATGAATTACAATTTTGAAGAGTACCTAAGATTTTGAGTTGTAAAAGAGAAGGGGGGACAATAATGGCGCTCGCGTTGGCATACAAAGATGAGGAATTTTGAAGGTTTGCAGCAAAAGAAAAGAGATACTCGTGCAATGGCGGCTACTAAGAGATGTTGGTGGCGGTGGTAGCGAGTCAGGTTACTAGGAAACACTAGTGCAGTGGGAGATGTTAGTGGTGCAGTGGTGGCGATTTGGGTGATGATTTTAAGGTTATGAAGAAGATAATACGCAAATCTAGAGTTAACTTTTTTTTTTTAATTTAATGATCTAACGCGACTGTTAGTAACCGCATTTCTGCAACATACTAAATAAGTCTAATGACGTGACTTGTCACATCAACGCCTACAACTACAAGGTTAACTGATAGAGTATTTTATTGCTATTTTTGACAATTTTAACTAGTATTATAAAATTAATTAAGGTTTGAGATTTTATTATAATTTATCTAACATTAAAAATATAGAAATTGATATTTCATTATATTAGTTTCTATATTTTAAACGTATTTTTCTTAAATATATGTCTAAATGTATTTATTTATAAGGTTTTTAAAATTAAAATGTTGATGTAAATAAGAATGAATGTATTCATAATTAATGCATCTAATTTAAAGTTATTTTTTTATTTTTATTTATGTGTATAATAACATTTGTTTTCATCTTAATAAGAAATCAATACCTACTATAAATAACATATTTACTACAAGAATTATCTTTCTAAATATCTTATATTTTAATTTATAAAATTTAAATTCTAAATATAAATTAGAACAAAACATTATGCATATACACAAACAAAAGACATGATACATGTTAATAGCTATAATATCAATTATATTTTGTTATTTTCATGTTTTCTTATAATTATCATATTTTGGTAATTTTAAAATTTAATAATTTTATATGATAAAAAGGATATATCTTTTTATTCGAATTAAATTATTTAAAATATGTTATAAATAAAAATTGAATATAAATATTAGAAATAACATTTGTTAATATTTGTATTTTTTTGTGTTTGTTTGTTTCTACAGCTTACAATTGCGAATGACTTTCAGTTATGTGTATCGGTGTTTTGTGAATGGATTATTAAACATGATCGGGGCTTGGGAATTTAGAATTGGATACACTGAAGTGTTGAAATGTTTTGTTGGTGGCTAAAATTTTTCAAAAATTTTATTTATTAGAATTGTCTTGTTTTGTAAAAGAAAATTAAGTTGAAATTATGGGAAAATTATGAACTAGATTGTATTGTTGAATTTATATGTGTCCATTAATAATTAGACATTGTGAATTCATTAAGAAATGAAGTTTTATTTATTTGATTTTTCACATTATTTGTTATTCTAATAATCATAAAAATTAGATCAAAATTAACTCATTAAATTGCTAATTTGTTAATTGATATATTTTAAATATTTAATTTAATAATTATTTTTTGCATTTCAAAAGTATTTAATGTACGATTAATTATTTAAAAATAAGATTTAAAATATAATTAACTCATTTAATACATGTAATTGAGTTAAGAAAAAAATATTTGCATACTTGTATTATTCATTGCTATCGTTAGAAAATAATATTAAAATTACAAAAAAATAAAATTTGGAAAAGAATATTTCTAACATAATGACAAACTTACAAATAAAATTCATTATCCTATCTTATGGGTAGTTAAATATATAGTAGAAAATAGTTAGTGTGAATTTTTCTTATTTCGTAGGCCTTTAAAATAGTTTTAAAGATATGCCTTGATCTATGAGAGTATACTTATTACTCAATATAATGTGAAATTGTAAATATTTAAGTAAAAATTTTTGCTTTTTACTTATGATAATAAAGTCACTTTTACAATATGTGTTATCATAATGAAAGATGTAGGATAGGGATATGTTCATAATTGACTATTGAATTTTTATAATTGTGTAAAGATTTTATATACTTTATTTTTAATATGAATTTATTAATTTGATATTGACATAGTCAAAATTTATTTTTACAGATAAATGAAGATAATTTCAAGAACTCCAAATAATTCAGTCACTTTAAGAAGATTCAATGAGCCAACTTGAGCTCATACTAAATTGGTTCCTGGAATGAAGAATCATAACATTTACTTGTATTGTAACAAGCATTTGAAAGGTAAGGGAATCACCACATTAGAAAAAGCATTTAAGTCGGATTAAATATGATGTAGAGCCTTGTAAAAAAGTTAGTTACAACGTGAAATGACAAATGAAGATTTTGCTTGAAAAGTATGAAAGAAAACAAAGACTAAACTACAAAATTGGTAGTGAAAGTTTTTTTTTCCCCCCCAATGATCAGGATGATTGCGGAGATGTGGAAGGTAGTTTTCTTACCTAATAAAAAGGGAATATTGCACCTTATGTGAGAAGACAAGTATATAAACTTTTTACATCACAAATGACTCCTAAAGCTTAACCTTTAACCCGTAGTGCCTTACAATCTAAAAAACAACTCATATTATGGATATGACAATGACTAGATAATGGTATGATTCAAATATACCATTTAATGTTGTCTAGTCTTATTAGTACCAACCTATAGTGGATGTTATTGCCTTTTATAATATAAGATATAAAGCTCCTTCAATTAATGAATATAGAGATAAACTTCTTAGTAACTCTATATATGAAATAAACAGTTATTTAGATGAAAGAAGAATGATTTGGGCAACTTATGAGTGTTTAATAATATGTGATGGTTAAACAAATAGAAGATAAAAGCATATTATCAATTTTTTGTTTACTCTGCCAAGTGGATAATGTTTTTAAAGTCTGTTGATGCATCTGGCCTTATTAGAAATGTTGATGCTATGTTTTAAATATTTAATAAAGTTGTCAATGAAGTTGGGCAAAAAAACATTGTTCAGGTTATTACTAACAATGATCTTGTGATACATGTCGTTAGGAATATGCAAATTAAATCCTTATTTTTAATTTTCAATTTATTAATCAATTTAGTATATAGTAAATTAGAGCCAATCCCACGAGAAAAGTTAATTTATTAATTTTCTTTGTTAATTATAATAATTTTAATTAAAAATGTTCCAACAAATCAATCTATTTCTTTTTTTTAAAAAAGAGACGATTACATCTTAATAATTTTGCTTATATGAAAGAAATTATGTCCTAAAGGAAGAAACATGATCAATGTTATCCTAAAGGAAGAAACATGATCAATGCTTCTTTGACCAAAATTAAATAAGATACAACAACTTACGAAAATAAACTTCTAATACATTCTTAGAATCACACAATCAATATTTAAAAGCTTGATAATTATTTTCTTTGTCAAAGAGTCATAATTATTCAAAATATATAATGATGAAATCAAATTATACAAATATGAAATTTTCAACTATAAGACATGTAGATATGAACATATAATTGATTATTAAATGCATAAAACCAAATCAAAATATAAAGCTAATAATCTTAGTTTGTCTATATTAAGTATAAAACTTGCAATTTAGCCTTAAGAGATAATTATCTCAACTAATTTGGGTTGTTCATATTCATACAACTAACCTTAAGTGGAATATTAGCTTTATCAATGACCTAAAATTAGGAAAAATCTAAAACCATAACAATAATAACGAAACCTGTAAATTTAACTAAACCAATACATATATATATATATATAAAAGGAGATTTGAGGTTCAAATTGAGTCAAGAAATCAAAGAAATAAAACATAAATGTAACCTAACATTTAGAAAAGAACAAGAACATTCCAAATTTTAGTTTAGTCATGTAATTTCGACATATTTGAGATGATCCGAGACATGTCACAAGTTGAATGTAGAAAACCAACCAGCTAGTTCCTATTTGTTCCTTTTCCTCTTAGAAATTATACCAGCTTGATTATAATATCAAAATACGTTAAGCACAAGGGAACATAATCAACAACTAAAATTTGTCTAACTAACTTCAAAATTTCATCCTATACAACGCTCAATGAATCACTAATTCTTCTTATCATATTCAAATAATCAAGGAGTTATCTGATTAAATAAGAACATAAATAAATGCAATCAAAATTCAAGAAATTGACAATACTAAATCATCTCAGAATAACTTTAATTAATCCAAAACATGATATCACAAAACACTCAAAACAACATTTCTAAACTCAAAATATAACAATTAATCATAACTAAAGCTTGGAAAGTCATAAATAAAGGAATGAAGGTTTAGAGAAACTCATTAACATGCTCCACTTTTACACCTCGAACTTACCCTTTCTTGTTCTAAAAAATCCCTCCACCAATCTTGAATCGGCTTAAAATAAGTGGAAATTGTTACCTTGTAACCCCCAATCAATCCTTTGAATGATTCCTTACATTAACTCGCCTTGGAAAAGTGCTTAACTTCTCGGATGGCTCCCTTCTTTGCGTGGATGCTTGCTCATCTTTCACCTTCCAAGTTTCTATTTTTATAGTCTCTTAAACACAGCCCAGTTGCCACACATTACTAGATTTTTAGTGATTTCCCTCTTATCTCTTCCATTTTGAAGAGATTTAATGCAAATATTATCAGGTTCTGTTGGGATTTCTGTTGCTATTGCGTGTTTTGCTCTTGTTATTTTTTTTACGTTTTATGTTATCCAGCTGCTACATATTGCTTCCTTTTTGGTGTTGTTGTTGTGTTGTTTTGCTTCTTCTTATTTGCTTTGTTATTGTGTCATTTTATTCTACTATCGTGCTGCATTTTATTTTGTTGGGATTTTTCTCTGCATTTTTCTTTTCTTTTCCTCTGTGCTTTACTCTTCTTCTTTTTTCATTTTTGTTCTTTTCTTTTTCTATGTTTTCTTTTGCTTTTTGTCTGCTGGGCTACTTCTTCTCCTTCTTATACTATGTGTTTTAGACATAGGCTGGAATTTTAGGCTACTGGTTTTCTATTGGACCGTTTTTCTAGTATGTTGCTACTTAATTATAGGCTTTCCATCTGGGTTGAACTTCATTTTGTTCGAGATTTTCTTCTAGATTCCTTTCTTTAAGTCCACCAAGCCTATAAGAAAATATTTAGTACAAATTTAAACTCATTTTAGAAATAAATATGAAACTAAACGACTTAAGTTAATAATAGTAAAATGTAGCAATTTTTGTCTAAATGTGGTATGTAAATAATTTAAAACAATATAAAATAGGGGTAAAATATGTTATAATTTCTACTTATTAAATTCCCCCACACTTAGCTTTTGGTCATCCTAGATTAAAATAACACTATAATGCAAAATATGAATCTAGTTTACCACCATTCCTCACATAGAAGAAATTAGACAATAAATCAAAATTTTTATTTACAAAAATCACAATGTCTTAGCATATTCACAATCAATTTAATTATCAACATAAAATATTTTAAACATCTTCAAATCTTCAACTTTAACCTCACACTTTAGAGAAATTCACTCCTCATCTTAATAAAGTAATCTAGGTATATTAATTAAACATATGAAGCATCTTGGTTTGACTTGAATTTTTATTTTTTGTAATAAACTAGCTCCCAATGCAATAGGCACACTACCCTTTGTGCTTAGTTCATCTTCTCACCTTACTTATGATCTCAAAGGAGTATTTGGTTCCTTGTCTTTAAGTGCTTCCCTAGTAACCATTTTTTCGTCTCATGGGGTACTTGATTATTAACAATAAAATTGCCATAGGAAATTAAATTTTGAAGGTCACATCATATATTTCTCTAGTAATCAAAAGTAAATGAAAATCACCAAGGATACTAGACATTGTTAAGTTGATAAAAAGTCTGACCTTAATGACATGTATGGAGAATTAGAATAAGACTTCCAATTACTTATAAGCTAAAATTTTCAAATAAGGGTTAGTTCTCCTAGTAATGAACCTATAATTAAACAAAAGAGTTTTAAAACTTGATATGTTAACGAAAATAACCTACGCAACTTACTAATCCATCAACCATAATGTTAAAATTTCTTGTTCCTTTATTATGGTAATAAAAACTAGATGTGTGCATATAAATCAAAATAATGTCAAAACCAACTAGCCTAAGCAAGCAATACATTTTCCAAGAAAATATTTTATTTTTTCAATTTTCAATTTTTGCGCAAAATAGCCTGTTATGTCTTTATATTCTCCCCCATACTTAAACTTTACACTGTCCTCAATGTAATAACGAAATGTAGAAAAAGTAATATCCAAGAAAAACAAACAGACAAAATAGCAAAAAAAAATTATTTGATCGACTATTTTAGGAATACATGTATATATATATATATTCATTATATAAAATCAGCTGACAATTTTCTTGCAGATATATTGACCAGGGAATGGAAGCAGCTATAAAAAGCTTAGAAGATGCACTCACTCAACAAGAAAGATGTAGTTTGCAGTGAAAACCCATTAGATCCTATAAAAAATCATAATAATCAAACCATAGAAATTAAATTAAAAGACCCAACACAAGAAATAAATATTAAAAATAATATACCTTATTGATGTACTAATTGTGTAATTTTGTCTAACTGATTGTTTATATTTCGTTCAACTGTTTCTAATGATTCGATTTGTAACGGAGATTCTGTTATAGTAGAGTCGTCCATGGTCTAGTTATAATTACAGTTTGTATTGGTTTAGGCACTGATACCACTTGGAGAGCGACGGATCCGAGTTGATTTTCTAATTGTTCAATTTGTTGTTTTTGTGATTTATTTTCATTTAGTAATGTAGTCATTAGTTGTAATAACGTTGATTGTTTTTGTATTAGTTCAGAGAGATAATGTTCTAAATGAATATATTGTTCTTTTATATTCTGTATTTCCTGACTAATGGTGTTCATAAAGTTTGTTTTAAATAAGTAGTTAATTCAGATAATTGTTGATGAAGTTTATCAATTTTTGTAGTTGTTTCAATTGAAGAAGAACTAACAATACTAGGATTTGTTATATTTATATTAGGGTGTGTTGGTGTATGGAATCGAAGAGGTCGTTCAATTGTGAAGGATTGTGATCTAGTTAGAGGAGGAATAGAAGATGAAATATCTGAAAAAGAGTATCTTTTATCAATTGGATATTGTATAGTAGGTAGAGTAGGTAAAGAAGTTAGAGTTGTTTTAAAATTTGTTCCTACTTTAGCAACGTCATTAAAAAGTTGATCTATATAAATTTTTTCTGTATTTTTAAAATCAACACTAT
>JAOQMP010000001.1:21165917-21201228 GCA_027563575.1 Erythroxylum pedicellare
TGCAGACACGACTTTTTAGCCAATACAATGATAACCACTACTTTTTCCCTTATCTGTAAACTCCTTTATTCTTGACATGGTATCAGAGCGGCGATGCCGTTTTCCTTCTAAATCTTCCCAAGCATGACGACGATTGATTTCACCCATCCTCTCTACCTTCATGCTTCCGATACTCCTGGAACCATTCTTGTCTCTCACCAGCTCACTGGTGAAGATTCTTATTGCGTTTGGAGCAGATCTATGAAGATTGCTCTCCTGGCTAAGAACAAGCTGGGATTCATCGATGGTTCTTCCTCTAAGGCTGATTGGCCGACAGATCTTCATCATCAATGGGATCGTTGCAACGCCAGCGTTCTCTCTTGGATTTTGAACACCGTTTCCTCCAATCTGAGAGCAGGGATCGTGTTTGCTTCTAGTGCTTCGTTGGTTTGGGCGGATCTCAAAGAACGATTCGACAAAATTGATGGTTCACGGATCTATTACCTTCATCAACAGATCTCTTCTCACACTCAAGGTACCTTATCAATCTCGGATTATTTCACCAAGCTTCGCTTGTTTTGGGACGAGTATGATACACTTGTGCCTTTTTCCGCCTGTGATTGTGCTGTTTCTCATCAAAACAATGCTCATATCAGTCAACAGCGTCTCTTTCAGTTATTACTTGGTTTGAATGAGTCCTATGCAGCTGTTCGTAGTCAAATACTCTTGATGCAGCCTCTTCCTACCATTAATCAAGCTTACTCCATGTTAACCCGTGATGAATCTCAACGAGCCATGGCTTCCACCCTTGTCACTGTTCCTGAACCAACTGCTCTTTACTCCGCCGTCTCCGCTGCAGCCACATCCACCCCAAAACCACCTAGGTTTAATGGTGAATGTAATCACTGTCACATGAAGGGGCACAAACGTGAGCATTGTTATCGATTGAATGGCTTTCCTGCGGACTTCAAGTTCACCAAGAAGAAGCACTCTGCAAACAATGTCACGGCTGCAACTTCCTCTGAACAGACTTCCAATTCAATTCAAGGACCCACCCTAACTAATGATCAGTATCAGCAACTCATTCAACTTTTACAACGTGATTCATCTGCTTCTGTCACTGGTTCTGTAAATATGGCAGGTATGGCTTCTGTTAGCAATGCACCACGGTTAGGCTGGATCCTTGATACAGGGGCCACCAACCATATGACTTTTGACCTTAATTGTTTGGATTCTTCTGTTGTATCTGCTTCTGCTGACTCTTGTGTTCATTTGCCAAATGGTAAAACTGCCTCAGTCACTCATCATGGTTCTCATACCCTTTTTCCCAATCAAATAGTAACAAATGTGTTTCATATTCCAGATTTTCAATATAATTTGCTCTCTATTTCTCAACTTACCAAACAATTGAATTGTTGTGTTTCTTTCTATCCTACTTATTGTATTTTACAGGATCTTTGCAGTGGCAAGATGATGGGGACTGGTAGAGAACATGGAGGTCTTTATTTCCTGTTGCCAACCTCTACCACCACTAAAGTGTCTACCAGCACTTCTTCCTTACCTTCACCAGTTGCTCTACATCAACCCACATCCAGTTCATCATCTTCAATGACCACAGTACCTGTTTTACCTTCTTCTAGTACATTTGTTTCTTCTTTTTTATCAACACATAGTTCATCTACTGTATGGCATGCCAGACTTGGCCACCCTTCTGTATTGAAGATGAAAAAGATCAATGAATTACAAATTGTTTTACCTAAGTCACAGTCTCTATCTTCTTGTCCTGTTTGTCCTTTAGCTAAACAGTCTAAGTTGCCATTTCCAGATCGACTCACTAAAACTTCCTTTGCTTTTGAAATAATTCACCTTGATTTGTGGGGGCCTTACCGCATTTCAACACATAGTGGCCATAGATATTTTTTAACAATTGTGGATGATTACACCCGTATGACATGGGTTTACTTGCTGAAAAACAAGCATGATACATCTGAAACTTTAAAACAATTCATAGCTATGGTTCATAATCAGTTTTCTGTTTTCATCAAGTGCATTAGAAGTGATAATGGCACTGAATTCTTTAACCAAGTCTGCACCCCATTTTTTTCTATCCTTGGAATTATTCACCAAAGTTCATGTGTTGATACACCTCAGCAAAATGGGGTAGCAGAGAGGAAACACAAACATTTGTTAGAAGTGGCTAGGGCATTAAAGTTTCAGGGAAATTTACCATCAAAATTTTGGGGAGAGTGTGTCAAGACAGCCTGTTACCTTATCAATAGACTACCCTCATCAGTATTAAACTGGAAATCTCCATATTCTATGTTATATCATACAGCACCTAACATACAACACCTGAGGGTGTTTGGTTGTCTTTGCTATGCCACAGCACCTCACGTTACTGATAAATTTGCACCAAGAGCCATTCCTGCAGTCTTCTTAGGATATGCTCCTACTCAAAAGGGTTATGTCTTGTTCAGTTTAGTCACTAAAAGGTTTTTTGTTAATCGAAATGTCATCTTTCATGAGCATATTTTTCCATTTCATCTGAAACCTCAAGATCAGCCTTTGTTTCCGGTTACAATCACAGATCTTGGTCAACTGGAAGACCATGATTTCCTGATAATCTCATCCCCACCAGACCAACCTTCTTCCCCAGACACACAACCACCACCACCAGAAACATCATCCTCCATCACTACATCCCAATCCTTGTTACCCACAGTTACTGATCAGCTTCAACCACCATCATTCACCCTTGATGAAGTTTCTTTTCCTCCCTTGCGAAGATCTTCCAGATCTACTGCACCCCCAATTTGGTTGAAAGATTATCAATGTTCCTTACCATCTTCATCATCTTCATCACTTGCAATTAAAGGTCAGTATCCTCTTGCTCTGTCCTATACTCATTTACCTGCTCACACTCAATCCTTTGTAGCTTCCATCACCCAAGTACATGAACCCCAAACCTATCAGGAGGCAATGACTAACAAATGTTGGCAGGAAGCAATGCAACAGGAAATCCAGGCACTTCAGGACAATGGAACATGGGAGGTGGTCTCTTTGCCCTCAGGTAAACGTCCAATTGGCTGCAAATGGGTTTACAAGGTGAAGTATCACTCCAATGGCACCATAGAAAGGTATAAAGCCAGATTAGTGGCCAAAGGGTACAACCAAAGAGAAGGTATCGATTTCCAAGACACTTTTTCTCCTGTTGCTAAGCATGTTACAGTGAGAACAGTCATTGCAGTAGCTGCTATCTACAATTGGCCATTGTACCAAATGGACGTTCATAATGCATTTCTGCAAGGTGATCTCCATGAGGAAGTCTACATGCAGCTTCCAGAGGGATTTGGCAACCAAGGGGGGAACAAGGTGTGCAGGTTGCTCAAATCATTATATGGGCTGAAGCAGGCTTCAAGACAATGGAATCTGAGATTGTCAGAGGCCCTTATTCAGCATGGATATATTCAAAGTAAGCATGATTACTCAATGTTTACAAAGAATATAGGATCTAGACAAGTTATCATGTTGATTTATGTGGATGATTTGCTTATTACTGGAAATGATAGCATGTTGATAGATGAACTGAAAACAATGCTGCATAAGAATTTTAGAATGAAAGATCTTGGTACATTGAAGTATTTTCTTGGTATAGAAGTCTCAAGGTCTAGTCTTGGTATATTGTTGAGTCAGAGGAAATATGCATTAGAATTGGTTGAGGATGTGGGCTTGATAGGTACAAAACCAGTAGCAACTCCCTTGGAACAGAATCTGAAACTAACAACAATTGAATTTGATGATGCATTACAGCTAGAAAAGAATGATGAAGTCTTAGCAGATGCAAGTGTCTATCAAAGGTTGATTGGTAGATTACTTTACTTAACACACACTAGACCAGACATCTCTTATAGTGTTCAACATCTAAGCCAATTCATGAAAAATCCCAAGAAATCTCATTATGATGCAGCCTTAAGGGTAGTAAAGTATGTGAAGAAAAACATTGGACAGGGTATCTTACTTGCTACTGGAAGTTCAACAAAGATAGTAGCTTATTGTGATTCAGATTGGGCATCTTGCCCTATGACAAGAAAATCTCTCACTGGATTTTGTGTGAAGCTTGGAAACTCTTTAATTTCTTGGAAAGCAAAGAAACAGAGCACAATATCCAGATCTTCAGCAGAGGCAGAATATAGAAGCATGGCCTCTACTGTTGCTGAGCTGAAGTGGATAGTTGGGTTGATATCAGAATTAGGAATCAAAGATTGCAAGCCTGTGGAGTTATATTGTGATAGCCAGGCAGCAATACAAATAGCAGCAAACCCAGTCTACCATGAACGCACTAAACACATAGAGATAGACTGTCATTTTACAAGAGACAGTATTCAAGAAGGACTGGTGGCAACAAAGCATATTTCTACAAAGGAGCAAGTTGCTGACATCTTCACAAAAGCATTAAGTGCACAACAACATGATTATCTGCTTTCCAAGTTGGGTGTATTGGATATATACCACCCTCCAACTTGAGGGGGGGTGTTGAGAATGAAATAACAGAATCAGTTTTTATTTACCAAGTTTGTTATAAGTTTGTTTTTTACAGCTAGTTTACGGTAGTGAAATTTGTTGTATAAATAAGACACTGTTGTGTAATTGCAGACACGACTTTTTAGCCAATACAATGATAACCACTACTTTTTCCCTTATCTGTAAACTCCTTTATTCTTGACAGGTTTACATATTTCTGTGGATTTAGGGCTTGGGGTGATGAAGCGCCTTAGAAATGGTCTGCTTCCATCAATTAATCCTTCAAGATCATTTGCCAGAATGAGTGGTACAACGTGGGCTCGCCAGACTCTATAGTTATTCAACTCCAGTTCTGTGGGAATGGTGAAGTTGAAATTCGTGACAGAGAATTATGATGAGGAAGATGTAGAGCCGAGGTCACTCATTTTGAATGATTAGCTTTGATACCAAGTGAGAAAATGATGACAGAGTATAATGGTATCAGGGTGTATGAGAGCAGGAAGTTAGGGAATGATAAACCAGAAGCTCTGCTCATTCAATCATCAAGAGGGAAAATAAACACATATCGTTGTAACAAACTATAACCTGTCAAAAGACAATTATACAGATTACAGGACAATAGTACAAGCTATCAAAACAAAATTATGTTATTCCTTTCCTTACAATCGTCCACCACTTGTCTTGGACTCATTGGTCTTGAATTTTTTGTTTCTCTAACAGTAATGACTTAAAGGAGGTTTGCAAGAAACTGGATGATATAAATATGCATTAATATTATCTTCTTATCAAAATCGCTTGAGTTTGACCACTAGGCGCCAATACCAAACAGACAAAAAGTTGCATCTTCTTAGTTTCCAATATCCAAGGAATATTCCAAAGTTTTGCAACTCAGCGTCGAAGGACTTATGTGATTCTGAGTTTTGTTTCTTTTCCTGTATCCTGAACTTATAATGACACTTCATTTTCCAGGATACACAATTACACTATGCAGAGTAGTGGTTTCCCAATTGCAGATTCTTGAGCTGATTACAAAGATAAGAGAAGAATGCACTTAGGCCCCTTGAGATTTACAAGTAAACAAGTTGGAATTACATTTTAACCTTCCAATATATTTATATTTTAATTTTTTAAAATTATATTGTTCACAAAGTTCTGTAAATCATACTTCATTAATTCTTTTTTAAATTAGAGCCATATTAATCACTTAGGCAATCCACATACGTGCATCTCAAATGTCTAGAACCACAATATAGTGGACCATTATCAATTTGTAAAGGTAACTATATTGAATAATTAATATTTTAGTTTGCATGTTACAAGTGCATATATCATTTAGAAATGAGGATGCTTTTGTATTTGGTTCACTAAGTAAATAATACCCCTAAAACCAAAACAATAGGAGAACATCTCTCATTCTTTAAGTTGTCTACATATAGAAAGAACATTTGGAAGGGCCATTGCAAAACTATAACTTGCTTCAGTATGTAGAACTTTAAAAGTCTAGTTTAATAGTCTAGCTTAGTTGAAGAAATCTAAGCCTTTTGAAGATTGAACATAATCCTTAAGTAGCTTAAAGTCCAATATTTCTACTTTATTTCTCTCTTCTTTTGTTAGTGTGTTCTGAGATGGAATTCTGTTCATATTATTTTCTTTACTGAGAAACAATTTGCATACTTTAGAAAATCCTAATTTGATTGAGTTTACTTTTGGTTTATGCCTTATTATATAAGGAACTTCTATTTTTAGCTTATAAGTATCAACTTTAATAATAATGCATTGTGTACAACTTTTGTCAACTTGCATTTGTGCTTCGATCCCTTCCCAATACAATTGGCATCTGACTACAAGCAAATAATTAGGGCAGTGCTAATTGTACATCTTTTATATGTTAGGTTAATTGACATTGTCTTGATTTCCACGAGGCTGTTATGTCTTTTAGGAATCACAACAAATCAATGTACAAATTGAGGTTATTTTATAATAGGGAGTTTAAATTGGAACATGATTGAGTTATAAAAGAGAGTTGGTTAGTATTTTTCATAACATGGACCTAAATTTTGCGAATTATAAGCATATATGTGAGATAAGGATAGAACTAAGGGTATAAACAAGTTAACAAACCTTACTATAAGGTTCCTTCCTTCCATTGTGAATTAATAACATTTATATAAATTTAATTAATTTTTATAAAGATTCACAAGATAGTTGATGTTTATGTGACACACAAATTAGATGAACCTATAATAGCTCCTACGATATTATGAATAACTTATAGAAAAATATAAGTAATGGGTAAGGTGTTGAACTAAATATTAGTGACAGGCCATGAGTGGTCGGTAGTACGATGGATAAGAAATTGTGTTTATGAGGAAAATGATAAAGATTGTTATTACAAAGCTGAGAGTAGTTATAAAGATGTAGTTGATAATGGAGACATCAAAGATGAAGAAATCAATAATATTATAGTGGATCTAATTCAAAATAATGAAGATATCAAGCATAGAAATGATGAAATTAGTGATAAAGATATAGAATAAGAATATGCATAACATGAAGGTGTTCTTCATACTTTCAGTGTATATATTTCAGATGGCCATCAACCATTAGCAAAAGATTCAAAAAATTATAGAAGTTTCTTGACAGTAATGACAATCCAGTAGTGAAGAACCTAGTGAACAACTAAGAAAATTATCTACAAGTGTTAGGCATACAAATTTGATGGTGCCAAAGAATTTAAAGATGTAGTTATTGACTATATAGTGGCTATTGAATTTAATATGCAGTAAAAAAGGAATAAGTCAAAGATGATTAGGACTAAGTGTATAGGAGGATGTAAATAAGAGTCATATGCTTCATATGACAACACTGATGTGTTCTTCAAAACCAAAACCTATAAGGCAAAGTATAGTTGCTTCACTTCAAAAAGCCATAAATGGTTTATGAAAAGTTTTTATGTAAAATTTTAAGGAGAAAATTTTAAAGAAATTAAGAATTTCAACTGCTAAGATAATGGAGGAATGCAAAGAGAAGCTTCACATTTTTGTCAATTAAAATATGTATAAAGATATTTATAAAAAAAAGAAATGAAAGACCAAATGAGTATGTAAATGAATATTCAAAGACACAAGGATATATACACGAGTTAAAAATTAGTAACCTTAGTTCAAATGTGGAGTTTCAGTTGTCAAGGAATCATGTGCCATCATTAATCCAATTCAAGATTGTATATTTTAAAGCTATAAAAAAAGGAATGGAGACATTTGAGACTGATAGTTAGGATGGATGGTTGTTGCTTTCTCAAATTTGAGTCTTAAAGGGAACCTATTAGTGTAGTGGGGAGAGAAGGAAATGGAGGTGTATATCTAGTAGCATAAGCTATAGTAGAGGTTAAAAACATTGAATCTAGATTTAGTTCTTAACCTTATTGTCATTCAACTTACAATTGAATGATGGAAACGATTTAACATTAATTTTTAACATTCAAAATGTAAGTTTCAATTGAGTATCATCTTATAGATATATACATACATATATATATATGTATATATATACATATATACATATATCTATATATATACATACATATATATATATGTATATATATACATATATACATATATCTATATATATACATATGTATATATATATAACTGTGTGTGTATTTGTGTGTGTGTGTAAACTATTAATTATTACTTTCATCGATTACTTTTTTTCTTTGAACTTTTAAGGTCTCATAAGGGTTATTAAAACTATATTGTCAAATGTTATTCATTCATAGAATGTACAAGACATATTTACCACAGTTGGCATGATGTACAAGGTGTCAAATACTTAAGAAAGCAGTTCTGGGTATGTGCATAGTTAATTTATATTAAATATTTTAATGAACAATAGAAGAAACTAGACAAAATCAAATTAGGATATGTTGTATCATTAATTGAGTATCTCAAAAAGTGTTAGGGAATAAGTTACTATTCATTTGAATCCAATTGCTCAATCGTAGCTAATAATATGAGTGAGATATTTAATGCTCGGATGTTACCAGTGAGAGATAATCTAACAATCACTATGATTGAACTATAATGACTATGGTCATAAGGAGACATGTAGATAAGAGAGAATGTATTCAAAGATGGAATATAGAAATAGTACCTATTATGGTTTTAAAAAAGAAAAAAAAGAAAAAGACAATGTAATAGAGATTACGAAATGGAGATAGAGCTTATAAGGTATCAAAAGGGAACGGAATGCACACTTTTAGGCTTTGTAGGGACCAAATTTATATATGTAAATTATAGAAACCTTTTTGTTTACCTATGTAAGCATATTATAAGTGCTATTCATCGTATTAAGCAGAAGATTAAAGTATTTGTTGGCAGTTGCTATAAAAAAAGATAGATTTTCACATTTTGATCAATATATGTTGTAACTAGTAAGAGGAGACATATTATGGCTACCTATGAATTACACACAAATTAGCCCCTGGAAAGAGAGAGATGTCAGGAAAAGTCAAAAAAAAATAAAGGATAAAAATAAACCAAATAAGATGAAAAACCTAGATAAATTATTCTAAAATAGGTCAAACACTAAAATATAAAAAAAATGAGAACACTAATCACAACAACAAAAGATGAGACAAAGCAATAACAGTTATGGATAATCAAAAACCAATCAATATGAGTTTCAAAATTGAGCAGAATTTAAAAATAGTACATGTAACATTATGCATTGTAACAATTTTAATTTTTTATTGCTATAAGTTCAATACTTAGTTGACAGAGCAGTTTCATCATTATCAAATAAGATACCCTCATAGGTATTTAGATGGACTATTTATTATATCTCTTGAATACACTTAAATTGATAATGCATTGTTTATATGATACACCTAGGTTACTAAAATGGATAGTAGGGCTTCAAATATTATAGCAAATTAGTTTAGTAGCTCTACAATACACCCAAAAAAAATGTGGAGATGTTGATCTAATGAAATTCAAGTTGGATTCCAACTAAGAGGCTTAAGGTTTAAAAGGAACCTCCATATAACATTTAACAATTATAGACTTAACTAAGTAAGAGAAGGGTAACCATAAGAGTTATTCAATCACCAATAGAACAACTTTGTTAGTCAAATAGGCAACAACCAAGTAATTTGTGACATACCAATAAATATCAGTGTTGAAATTGTAAGCATATAGTATGATAAATAATTTGAATTGTGTTTTAAGTTTTTTGGTAGGATGTACCAGTGTGAAATATATCAATTTTGTAAATGTATCAATATAACATGTTAATGCTATAAAACGAAATAAATCCATACATTGATATTACAACTAATCCAGCAATAGTTTCAGTTTTGTAAATGATCATATTATAGGACAATAAGGTCAAAACTTTGGCCATATGAACCATTATATCAGATAGATTATTTTTCAGACTTTTAGAACATTACAATATTAAATTATTGAAAATTTTATGTCATCTTGAATTGTTACACACAAAATATTAGAAACAAATCAAAGTAACAAGAATATAAATGAAAAAGGAGATGTCAAAATATGTTTGTTAATAGTTCATACAACACCATTAGAACAAGACAACTTACAGTTTATAGCGATTTTCATATAACATAAGTCACAAGTACTTTTATAACAGCCATAGCAACTCTTATAATAATATTGACTAATATTTGGTCTCTAACATCTAATTATTTAGTTTCTTTTAATGACAAAGTAATGTCAACCTTCGTATTCTTAACTTCATCGTCAATCTCATTAATTTTCTTTAAAACGATTACTTCTAGACTATATTATACTCCACTGGATATTTTGTTTGCTTTTATTTTACTCTCCTTTTTAGGAACCATCTATTTCTTTTCTTAATTTGCAAATTACTTTAACTTTTTTTAGGAAATTTCTCATCATACGATATGAAGCAGTCATATTTTCTTAGTTTCAAAGATATGAACCCATATAAGTTAATGATATAAAGAACTTTTATCTGTATATAAAATTTTAATTAATAAATAATTGGTCAACTAAGTAACTTAAAAATCTTCTAGAAGTGTTATGATCATTCTTAAACATTTAACCCATAATAATACATGACTTTTGCATTTTTCATAGATATGTTTCTAGATACAAATTTTCAACTCACAATATAATCCTGAACATTATAGAAATATAAACATCTTTTAACTAATAACATAATGATATATTTCATTTACAATTGAAGCAACTGAATAATTTTGCTAACATATCCTTAAAGATAAATTCAACCTTGTGAAAGTATGGCAAGTGCCAAGCAAATAACAAAATCAAAGCATCTCTATGAAAATATATAAACCAACTATAACAAACAAGAAGTTCTAGACGAGATTAAAATGTCAATACTACCTAACAAGACAATTTGTAGTTTTTTTTAAACATTAACAAAGCAACAACATTTTTACCTAAGTATAGTATAGGGCAATTTAAGGGTGAGCTTTGGAACAATTAATAAAGTTGCTCATAAGGTCGCAGGTTTAAATCACAAAAACAGTCTCTTTGTAAAAATACAAAGAAAAGGTTGCGTATATTATGACTCTCCCCAAACTCCCACAAAGCAGAGACCCTTGTGCACTGGGTACTTTGACTATAGTATAGTATAGGGCAATTTATAATAATGTTTAATTGTCCAAAGAATATGTGCAACCATTATATATCATAAGGTGCAAATAATCAAAAAGCTAAAAACCTCAAGTATACAAATAAAAAGAAATAATGTATGCCCCTAGTCAAGTAAAAGAATAAAATCATAAATATGCACATGAATTGCATAATATACCAACTTAGTGAAAGATAGCTCTTAAGAAAGAATTCATGTCAAACTCTCAAAATTAATTTTGATTCACTAACTTCTTAAAATAATCATAAAACTAAGTTGAATTCCAAAAAACCGAAAACTAGTTTCTTAGTTTCAATTGACAAAACAAAATGGGGTTTGTGGTTAATTAGCTAACGAACTAAAACTAACAAAGAATCAAAATAAATCAACTGAATATAAAGAGTGAGAAATTCAATTGTGCTTAACTCCAATTCAAGGGAAATATCTCTTATAATTGCAGCATTGATCGTTGATATAAAAAAATTATTTTTACAATTTAAGCAATTAGTATATTAGGATAGTTA
Organism: Erythroxylum pedicellare; assembly: GCA_027563575.1. NCBI lineage: Eukaryota > Viridiplantae > Streptophyta > Magnoliopsida > Malpighiales > Erythroxylaceae > Erythroxylum > Erythroxylum pedicellare. Next base: position 21,177,587 of record JAOQMP010000001.1, read on the forward strand.
TAATAATCTAAATTAATTTGTTCAAACCCAACATTTAAACAAAAACTTATCAATGGTATAATAGTGTTCTATATCAATTAAATAATAGAAATAAACTTAGTGAAAAAGTTTAAAGCTTAAATTAAATATGGAGATTGTTACAACTATTCAATTTAGTTTTTTTTTTGTTTCTATTAGGTTAAATGTGAAATTTCATAAATAATATATTTGCTACTTGTACCATTCATTCATGACAATTACGAATCACTAAATTCATGAATAGATGTAGAATAATCAACATCAAATTAATTTATCAGATTACTTAATATTAATTATTCATGAAATATAAGAACATAAAATAACAAATACTTTAAATTAAAATAAAAATCTAAAAAATTATAACTAGATTTTTTAACCTCATTGAATCTAGTCACATATAGCCATTATTTAAACACCAAAAATAAATGAAAAGATGAAAAATTAAGAATATAAAGAAAACCGAAAAAGAGTAATATAAAGAAGTGAATATTATTTTTTTTCCTTCCTTTTCCTTCCAAAAATTAATTTTTTCAATATTTAAGAAATTATCTTCTAAACAAACTTTAGTCGTGATCTCACCTTATCAACTGTAGTAATATATCATCGTTTTTTTTTCCCAATTGCTTTGACAAATAGTGTTCCAATATGATACAATCTCAACATGTCACCTCCTAAAAAAATGATTGCCTTAGTATACAAGACTTTCTGCTTTGCAAAGGGTCTAGGAAGAGTCATCAATTGTATGCAAACTTTCCTTCGTATTTTACAAAGAGGATGCTTATGTGATTTGAACTCATGACATTCCAGTTAGAAAGGAGTATCCTTACAAATCGCTCCAAAGCTCGCTCTTAAATTTTAATTTCACCAATTAAGCTCCAAAATCAATCTAAAACAAAAGAAATAAGTCCAATTAACATAACTAAATTATACCTTATCAAACATCCCCAACAACTATAAAATACCTTATTGGAAATTTGGACGAGGAAGTTACGGTCACAAATGAAGAGAAGAGCACCAAAAACTAAGGCCGAAAATAGAAAGAAGAGAAGTCATGACAGGAAATAAGAGCATCAATAAAACTCTAAATTATGTTCCAAAACATAATTGAGAGTTTCATATATTTAAGATTCACATCAACTATTTATTTGATTAACATAGACACCTACTCTTAAGAAAACATTTAACAAAGCCTAACCAATAAAAATTTAGGACTTTGTTCATTTAAAAATTATATTATATAATTTTTAAAACGCTAAAATCCTTTTTAACATTAAAGAAAGGTTATAGTGTGCAAAGTTTAAGAATTAAAACTTACTTTCAGATTAACCTTAAAAATTAGGTGGTTTAGGTTTAAGAAACACCATCACTAGTAAAACTTCTACGTTGTAGGCATCATGGCAATTTGAGCAAGGTGGGATTGGAGTCTAGAAACAAATTATACAGGCAAAATATGCGAATGGTCTTTTCTGCACTACTCTTTCTCAAAAACAAGTTCCCTTTTATGAAAGAGAATCATAACACCGAAGAGCAAAGCTTAACAAGGTCTAAAATGGAGTATAAGCGATGGAAAATCAATTGGATTTTTGGCTAGACAACTGTATTCTTTTGCTTTATTTATATACTAAACTACCCTCTAGTAATGCTGAAATTGTTCGGTAAACTTGAGGTCAAAGTCTAAACATACATTCTCCTTAACTAATCACAGTACAGGACATAAGCCTTTTAGGATGACTGACTCAGTTGTATACAAAGCCTGAGTGCACAATTATCAAACACATATACCTTGTAGAATCAGGAATATTTAGGCAACTGTGGACACTGTTCAAGCATTGGTTAACGGTGACTGGAATTTCAAATTTTGAGTTTAAGATTTTTCAGAATTGCAGTAAATATATCTGAATCATCCGTAATTCTTCAGAATTTGCACAAGTATATGATGCATACATATTCTACTTCACAGTAGTTCCTTTGAGTTTGAGTCTCTGTCATGACTCACGACCTTAACTTTCCAGGCCCATGCTCACATCTGAAACTTGTGTCTGGGCTTTATTCTGTCTCTTTGTATCAAAGCTCCTGTGCTAGGCTTGAAATCGCATCCACAAGTTGATCCACAACCACTACTCAATTCTCCTCCAATCCCATCTCACCTTACGGTCTGCAACAATCCAAAAATCTAAAAGCCGTCACTGCTGAGCTCTGTCCACTGTTTACCTTGTGAAGAAACAGCATAATTTTGTTAAGCTAAGAAGCCGTGATACTTGAACAGTTTCTGAAACGACTAGTGAGTAGTGACTAGTGACAGAGAAGCAGTAAGCAACCAGAGGAAGGGACAAAGATGATCACAGCAAAGAGAGAGTGATAGAAAATTGTACGTAAGCTTATAGACAAAAATAAGACCACGTTCTGAGGTGGGAAGATGTCAGGAGGCATGTTGGTCTAGTAGTGTTTCTCATTTGTCTTTACTCGTCACGCATTCCCTTAACATTCTAATTCTTTCATTATTTCTTCCATGCCTTAATTTAAACGTCATCATTGTCACTGTGTGTCTCTGGTTAACTCAAGCCTCTCTCTTTCTCTTGCTCCCGTGAACACGGTTATGGTGCATTGTTTTTATGCCAGACCCACAACAATTTTATCTACAGTAGCTTTCTGTTTGAGCGCAACATCTCATAGCTTATCCTTTCTTGGTTTGAGGTGCTAAATAAATGGAGTTTGTGCGTGGTTTGCCATATTTGCTAATCTTGTTTACCGCTCCTAAGCTCTGCTTTGGGAACTATGATGTATCTGTTCAGCTCAACGACGATGTTTTAGGCCTGATTGTTTTCAAGTCGGGCCTCATGGACCCATCTTCCTCTCTTAGCTCCTGGAATGAAGATGATGATTCTCCTTGTTCATGGAAGTTCATACAGTGCAATCCAGTTACTGGTAGAGTCTCCGGAGTGTCGCTTGATGGGTTGGGGTTATCAGGAAAACTGGGTAAAGGGCTCCAAAAGTTACGGCATTTGAAGGTATTATCACTTTCACAGAACAACTTCAGTGGTACTATTAGTCCTGAGCTTGGTCTCAATTTCAATACTGGTCTTGAAAGGCTTAACCTGAGTCACAATAGCCTTTCAGGTCTGGTTCCATCTTCTCTTGTCAATGGTGGTTCGATTAAATTTCTTGATCTCTCTGAGAACTACCTGTCAGGTGCACTCCCTAATGACTTTTTCCAAACCTGTGCCTCACTACGTTCCCTTTCTTTAGCCGGAAATGTGCTACAAGGACCCTTACCTAGTATGGCAAGTTGCTCTTCTTTGAACAGTCTTAATCTCTCAAACAACCAATTATCCGGTAACCCAGAATTTTCTTCTGGAATTTGGTTATTGAAACGACTTCGAACTTTGGATCTCTCGTATAATTCATTTTCCGGGTCTGTGCCATGTGGGGTATCAGTAATTCACAACCTAAAAGATCTCAGATTACAGAGTAACAAGTTTTCAGGAACAGTTCCTGTAGATATTGGTTTCTGTCCGCACTTAAGAATGTTGAATTTAAGTGACAATCTTTTCAGTGGATCCTTGCCTGAGTCCATGCAAAGGCTAAGTTCCCTCAGCTATTTTAGTTTATCAAATAACATGTTGACAGGTAATTTCCCTCGGTGGATCAGCAAACTTCAGAATCTTGAATTCTTAGACTTGTCAAGCAATGAACTGACTGGAAGCCTCCCACCATCAATTGGCAACCTGAATTCCCTTAAGTATGTGAGTTTATCGGGTAACAAGCTGACAGGTGACATTCCTCCAACTATAGTTCACTGTACCATGTTGTCGGTAATTCAAATGGGAGGTAACAGCTTTACTAGTAGCATACCAGAAGGGTTGTTTGAGCTTGGCCTGGAATACGTAAATTTCTCAAACAACAAACTGGCAGGTTCGATCCCACCTGGTTCAAGTAAGTTCTTCGTATCAATTCGCACATTGGACCTTTCAAGGAACAACCTTTCTGGACATGTTCCAGAAGCAATGGGTCTCTCCTCCAGTCTGAGATACCTAAACTTATCCTCGAACAACCTTAAATCAAGAATGCCACCGGAGCTTGGTTACTTCCAAAACCTAACAGTTGTGGACCTTCGGAACAGTGCATTGCTTGGCTCAATACCTGCAGATATATGCCACTCTCGCAGTTTGAGAATTCTTCAGTTGGATGGCAATTCATTCACTGGCCCCATTCCTGAAGAGATAGGAAACTGTTCATCTCTCACCTTTCTGTAAGGCTCATACTAGTTTTGTTTTTCACATACATCACATCTCTAGGGATAAAATTGTTTTTTGAGGCCACAACAGATCTTAAGTCGAAAAAGATGAAGTGAAAGAAAAGAATTAACTAAAGCTTATCTATCCATTTAGAACTGCTATTATGGTGGTCTTTCTAAGTGATGTCCTATTTTGCTTATCTGATCACCCTACCTTTCGTTGTTCCGTATAATCTTTTCCTTCTTTCTGTTGTTACTTATAGGAATGCGTTAGTTCATTTATCTATTCAAATTTCTGCAGGAGTTTGTCCCATAACAATCTAAGTGGGTTTATCCCGGAGTCAATATCAAAGCTGCACAAACTTCAGATTCTGAGCTTGGAATTCAATAAACTGAGTGGGGAAATACCACAAGAGCTTGGAGAATTGGAGAATCTTCTTGCCATCAACATATCCTATAACATGCTAACAGGCAGGCTTCCTGTTGGGGGTATATTTCCAAGCTTGGATCGCAGTGCTTTGCAGGGTAATTTAGGACTTTGTTCACCCTTGTTGGAAGGACCATGTAAGATGAATGTACCCAAGCCTCTAGTCCTTGATCCACATGCCTATGGTAACCAAATGCAGGGTCATAGGCCAAGAGACAAGTCCTCCTACTCAAAAAGGCTCCATCACCAAAGGTTCCTCAGTATTTCTGCTATTACTGCGATTTCGGCAGCTTTGCTGATTTTTTTTGGAGTTATGGTCATAGCCCTGCTGAACCTATCAGCTAGGAGAAGGTCAACCTTTGTCGAAAGTGCCTTGGAAAGCATGTGCTCCAGCTCTTCCAAGTCCGGAAGTCTAACCTCAGGAAAACTTGTTTTCTTTGACTCAAAATCATCACTTGATTGGGTTAACAATCCAGAATCAATCCTTAACAAGGCTGCGGAGATTGGTCAAGGGGTTTTTGGAACTGTTTACAAGGTTCCATTGGGTTCACAACGAAGGGTGGTAGCAATCAAAAAGCTGATAACCTCGAACATAATCCAGTACCTGGAAGATTTTGATCGAGAAGTTCAAGTTCTGGGAAAAGCTAGGCACCCAAATCTTGTTTCTCTGAACGGATACTACTGGACGCCTCAGTTGCAGCTGTTACTATCAGAGTATGTACCAAATGGCAACCTGCAAACCAAACTCCATGAGAGACTACCTTCTTCACCATCTCTTACTTGGACTAACAGGTTCAAGATCATTCTTGGAACCGCAAAAGGACTTGCCCACTTGCATCATTCCATCCATCCCCCTATCATTCACTACAACATAAAGCCATGTAACATTCTTCTCGACAAAAACTGCAACCCAAAGATATCAGATTTTGGACTCGCTAAGCTGTTAATAAGGCTTGACAGGCATGTTATGAGTAACAGGTTTCAGAGTGCATTAGGATATGTAGCACCTGAACTAGCATGCCAAAGTTTGAGGGTCAATGAGAAATGTGACATTTATGGTTTCGGAATTCTAATCCTTGAGCTTGTAACAGGAAGAAGGCCAATTGAATATGGTGAGGACAATGTGATGATTCTGAATGACCATATCAAGGTTTTGCTTGAACAAGGGAATGTTTGGGATTGTATTGATCCAAATATGGGAGATTATCCAGAGGATGAAGTCCTGCCAGTTCTCAAGTTGGCTCTTGTGTGTACATCTCAAATACCTTCGAGTAGGCCTTCCATGGCAGAGGTGGAGCAAATATTGCAGGTTATCAAGAACCCAGCTCCAGAAAGAATGGATTTCTACTGAGCATTGCTTCATTCTAGCTTGAAACTTGAACATATTCCTTGTCAGAATTTTCACTTTATCCTGTTCTCAAAAAATGTCTCTCATACCTATCTCAAACTGCATTGTTGTCATATAATGGTTTCAATCTTTGCTACTATAGTAATCAAAGTTACACTTTGCAGTATCTGTACTAATTCCACAAAAGGAGAAATTATGCTCTAGTCCAAATACAAAAAATAAATAAACAAGCATAATTGAATTCTGTCACTAAATTATGCTAAATTGGATATAATTTCTACTAAAATACTCACTTTTATTTAGCTTTTTTCTCATTAAAGCAATAAGTTGATCAATCAAATGACTCCCATTAACTTACCTAAAACATGATCCCTCACTTATTTGGGTACTAAAACAATACGCCTTGTGCTACAGAATTCAAAAAAGAACTTATTTGAGGAAAAAATAAAAAAGAAACATATTAGAAAAAAATGGGCTTTAATTGAATTATTGGCCTTTGAGAAATTCACCAAATTAGTTTTGGTACCAAAGAGTAAGACATCAGATAGCTCTAACTTAGAATTTGGATGCATATGAAATGATATGGATGTCTCTTCCTCAAAAAGAAATATTAGTCAAATTTTTCAAGTCTTCTGCACAATACACATCCAACAGATTTTGCATCCTAGCTACTAGACCCCCAAGTTTAATAATGGAATCGAGCAGGCATTAGCTAGCCTTGACCAATGTTTGACACTCAAGGTGACAAAACAAGACTAAGACTTGCAAGTAGGCAAGAAAAATGGATATTATCGATGAGTTGACATATATTGGTACATATTGGCAAAAATCTTCAACAAGATGCAAGATTCAGATATAAGACCAAAAGATAACTTGAAATAGACCTTAAGTTGAAGGTTAGCTGGATCACATGCATGAGGGACACATGTGGGAGCTCTAAGGACTTAATGTGTGCTCAAATAGACAGGCCATGACTAATAGAAATATGGATAAGCATTGACTGGACCAGTGTGCTATGAAAGGCTTTGGAATTGGATGACTTATCATCAAATGATAGAGATCAAGGAAAGATTTTGGATGATGTGATGGATGAGATTACAATAGATATACATAATTCTAAAAGATAAAGAATATATGGGAGGATTATCTGAAGATAGTAGAGTTATTTATGGATATGGATGTATCATTCCTATTTAAATATAATCTCTTATCTTGTTAGTTGTGATCTAGTTAAATCCTATTAAATGGAGATATATTTGGATGATAGTGTCATCCAATTTGTTAGTTTGATGTAATCTAATAAGGATAGAGGTGATCTAGTTAGTTCAGTTCAATTAGGATTCTAAATTGTAAAGCCAAAGGTGTTTATGAATAGCTTATCTGAGCCTTGCTCATTGGGAGAGTAGAGAAAGAGAGAAAAGATACACATTGAGAGATAACATTTCTTTATATACTTTTAAGGAAGTAATAAAGGTTAATTTTTATTGTAGCTCTTATGTGCTTATTGTTGCTTATAATTATTGAATACTTTCGTAGTATTCTAACTCAAGAGTGAGAGTTAAACATTTTGAAGGTCGTGAAGTGTTCGAGAATAAGATTTTTTAGTCAAAGGTCATATGATAAGGCCAAGTTTTGCTTAAATGGACCTGAGTGAAATTGCCGTGCAAAGAAGTATGCGCAACTTCGGTATAAATTTAGTGTGTAGAAAAACGTTTGTAACAATTGTTATCAGAGCCAAAATATAAATATGATAGCAGATAGTCATTTAATAGAGCATGTCAATAGAGCAAAGGCACTCATAAGGCCAATTCATCGACTGGAGAAAGAGGTCACTTCCTACACATCTCAATTTTATGTTTTGTTGGGCACAATGAGCCTTATGAAGGAGCGTTGAACAAAAGCAAGGATAAACCTAATGAAAGGGAATATGACATGTTGGAGATGTGTCAATAAACTAAGGAGTCTTCGAGAGAACCATATTCGAAGTAGTGCCTACAAATTATTTCGATGAGGGATCGAGTTCTTCTGATAAGGGTGGTTAGCTAAACTCCTAAGTCCTAATAGCTACAAGCATTAGCGAGCCTTGACTAATGTTTGACATTTGAGGAGACAAATCAAAGTAAAGACTTGTGAGTAGGTAAGAAAAATAGACTTTGTCATTGAGTTGACATACATTGGTGCATATTAACAAAAATGTTTAACATGATGCAAGATTTAGATTTGATACCAAAAGATAGCTTGAAATGGACCTTAAGTTAAAGGTTATTTGGATAAAATGCATAAGGGAGACATGTGAGAGCTTTTAAGGACTTAATGTGTGCTCAAATAGACGGGTCATGACTAATGGACTTAATATGGGTAAGCATTAGAACGAACCATTATACTATGAAATGCTTTAGGCTTTGATGACTCATCACCAATGGATAGAGATCAAAAGGAGATATTTGATGATATGGCAGATAAGATCACATTAGATATACATCAACTCTAAAAGATAAAGACCATATAGGAGGATCATCTAAAGATAGTAGAACTCTTCATGAATATGGATGTATCATTCCTAGTAAATATAATCTGTTATCTCGTTAGTTATGATGTAGTTAAATCCTATTAGATAGAGACGTATTTAGATGAGAGTGTTATTCAAGTGGTTAGTTTAATGTAATCTGATAAGGATAAAGGTGGTCTAATTAGTTCGATTTAATTAGGACTATGTATGCCTATAAATAGCTTATTTGAGCCTTACTCTTTGAGATAATAGAGATAAAGAGGAAGGAAACGCATTAAGAGATCATTTCTTTGTATACTTATAGGGAAGTAATAAAGGTTAGTTTTTACCATTGCTCTTATGTGTTTATTATTGCCTATGATTATTTAATATTTTTGTATTGTTCTTACTTGAGCTTAAAGGTTAAACACCTCAAGGGTTATAAGGTGTTCGAGAGCAAGGTTTTGTTAGTCAACAATCACGTGAAAAGGTTAAGTCTTACTTAAAAAGACCTAAGTGAGATTGTTGTGCAAAAGAGTAGATGTGACTTCAGTATAAGTTCGATGTTCAGCAAAACCTATGAAACACTAACAATGTTATGAATATTGTACCGATATTAGTACTAGATTTAGTTATGGTATAGTACTGTAACAATATCAGTCATTATTAAGTATCATTTTGAGTATATTTTAAAATTATAAAATAGTCCCATAATGCTTTTAAAAAATACAAATAGTCCTTCAACATATTGCAGTACAAAATTTATAATTTTACATCAATCATGTTTCCAAAATCATAAAAATAGAAAATTGAAATAAATAAAAACAATCTATTTATTTATATTAATATTACTTTTCACATATTTAACATATATATAATAACAACTAATATACAAAAAAATCGTTTAATCATCATATAAATATAAAATTAAAGATAATACAAAGTACTCAAATGTTACAATTTTATCATATAATAAATAATAATTACATCAAAACATTAAATAAAAATAATAATAAAGATTCATGATTCTCTAAGTATTACAATAAGAATTTGTGTCGAGAAAACAACTAACTAGAAGTGAAACTTGAACAAAATATTTCCAACTATATTTATATTGTGTATATGGAATTTAACATATATATCAAATATAGATGAAATTAAAACAAGAGAAGAAATAAAAACTCAAAACCTGAAACTTTGATATTTGTTAATCCGCTAATTAAAGGACTTTACCCAGTTATTTTTTAGAGACATATATCGTATGAGTTTCTTGAGGACTTTAGATATTATTAGTTAGGGATCTTTGTATTTGCTCTTGATATAGTTTTATAGATTTTATGTATTATAAGAGTACATTTTTATATATGATGATAATCATCATTTCGTTCTCAGTCATACAGTTTGTTGTACATTATCATAATATAAGTGAAAGTCTTAAGATTTGTATTGATCTTAAATATTTTAATAGTCATTGGGCTTATATACAAATTGACCTTGATACTATGTTTTCAAGACTTATGTAGATAGTTTCATAAATCCATGGATTTATAAGACATAGGAGAATATAAGTGTATAATCTCATAAGTGTTTCTTCTAGTGTGATTTAGCATTTAGTAAGAGAAGACAAAATTTTCTATTGTAATTTAGCATAAAGTCAAGGAAAATTGAGACCTATAAACGAAATAATGATACATTTCATATTATACATGTATCATTGTAGTTTACCATATTTTATTTTCTCCTTTATGTTAGTAAGACATTAAATATGTGTTATTCTATTAGATATTTGTCACGTATGACACATGAATTTGATATTTTTTTGATATAAAAAACTTTCAAAAACCAAATGATAGAATTATATTATCTTGGATTAAATATTCTAAATCGGTAAACCATTACATCCATTTTCTTAATTACTCTTACTGTTTTTATTTTCATTATAACATTTATAATTAATATTTGTCCAAATAGAAAAATGATAGAATTTTTAAATTTCTCATTAGATAATTATTAATTACGAGTTTTATAAAATTAAGCATAAGAAAATTGAATTTAATCTGAAAGATAATAAAAAACTCAATAAAAATTTTATCAATTGGACTAAAATCTAACAAAAAATATCCATAATCAATGTGGCTGATTATTTATTGGGCCTAAAATGTGTACCCAATAACGTTACTATAAATAGCTTTTAAGATTTCTTGCTACATACTTAAGCAAACTCGTGGACATACAATTTCTATGACCCATTAAAAAGCTTACACATTAAGAAAAGGGCAAAAAAAAAGACATTAACATCATAAAGTCATACAACTTTTATAAAAATTACTCCAAAGTTTCAACAACTCGTTCATTCATCGAAATGCCTGTTCAAGCAATTAAATAGCTTCATCGAACTATGGAAAGCAAAATATGTAATTTTTCCATCTATCTCCTTTTATAGTTAAAATCCATATTTTGTCTTCATTTATATTTTACTTGTAACACTCTCCTTCGAGAATGTCCACAATGAAATACGGGCCAGGTCAAGATTCGGGAGCCTCATAACTACTGTAGATCTATCGCTTGTTAGAAGGGTAAAGCCGAGTATGAAACATACCTTGAACCATAACTTATAGGAGCCGGTACCAGTAGGGATGGCCATCAGGCCCGGGCCTGGCCTGAAGTTAACAAACCAGACCCAAGTTAACCGAACCTTAGGTCGGGATTTCTTGACCCAAGTGCCCAAGGCCAAACTGAGAGCCACAACCACATCGTCTTGCCTAAAATAACGTCATTCTTTTATTTTTTAAAAAATTTAATAAACCGGGCCAAGCCGGGCCAATCGAGGCTCGTCGGGCTAAGATTCAAGCCACTGACAGGTCAGCCCATGGGTCAGGCCAGCCCCGCACATTACCATTCCTATACCCCTAATCAAAGGCAGGAAGACATGCTTACATATATAAGCAATTAAGTTTAAATGCCTGAATCGAACATAGAGCCTCCTGTAACTTTTTCTATCAGTATGCAATCTTCCAGTTTTTTTACTCCACCCATCCTGCTGGCCCAGCCACTTGAAGAACAAATATTATGTTCTTCAAAAACATGCAATTGAATAATTTTCCACTTTTAAAATTTGTGGAACTTGGAACAAAAACTTCAAAGTCCTGAAGGCGATGTCTCAACCAGTTGACAACTATCTCCATTAATGCCATTTTAGATAATAGTTATTGGTGAACAGAAAGAATCCAGAATTTAATCAAGGACATAAGAAAAGAACCAACACTATGGAACTACAGTTCTATTACGAGTGTTAAACAGTTATCACCCAAAAAGCTGCTGCTTTATTCACAATGCAATGCAGAGCATACCTTCATTCAACATTTTAAAGTCAAATCTGTCTTCCCCAATGATGAGAGAAGCTGTCATGTATCAACTATCTTTGCCCCCCTAATTTACAAGAAACATCAACAACAAAACTTGTGGCTGGATCCCTCTTCATTTGTAGAGAACAGAGAAAAGGGCTCTGAAAGCAGTAACGAACTGTCCCCTGACACTCGAGGCCAGGCATAAGTTGAAATGCTTCGTCCATGGTTGTAGAATCTTGAGAACATTCACTTATTTCAACCCAAACCAATTGAACACCGATTAGATTAAGTGGGACAACTTAAAGATCAATAAACCCACAATATTGATCTAAGGGGGGCTGCCAACCTATATAATGTAGCCTTATCATTCACTGTTTCACTAGATAGAAAAAGTAGGGGTGGAATCAAGGAAGAATTAATTTAAACCTTCCCATGAGAGAAAAAAGCATCTCTATGATGCAGATACAGCTTGGACCCACGCTGAATAAATGCTATGATCTTTCACCCTGTCATGTAGATTAGGATACTTGTTAAGATAGAAGAAAATATCAATTAGGGGGGTTCAAAGACTAACCAGGAATAAATCAATAACAAGAATCATATAATCAGCAATTGTTATCAAGACAAAATTGTAGATAAAAAATGAAAAAGATGAAGTAAGAATAAAGCAGTTGGAATGTTGAAGAGCTTGGTACAGAGCATCACAACATGAAGTTCTTCAACAAAAAAAAAAAAAAGACAAAGGACCGCTGCATCTTGCTTGTGGGTTAATAAACTTTCACATGCTAAAGATCTCTACTCTTTAATAATATAAAAAAGCCAAAGAAGAACTGAGGTCACAAGCATAAAAGCCCATGGAGAGTCAACTTAATTTCACAACGCCAAAAACTCCTCATAGAAAAAGAAAAGAAAGACGAGCTTGAACTTCATACTTGGAATTCAAACCAAGAGCTTTAAGTATAAAAAACTCCAGGCAAACTGAAAAAACTTTGCCAATTATGAGGTCAAGCACTTTAATTGAAGTACCATCAACTTTTCATAACAAAAATGTCATCTACATATAAAAAGAGTATACTCCCACCCAAAAATCACTCTCTCCAACGTCTGAACAGAAGTTCCATGCTTATCACAGAGTTAACGTCTAATTAAACAAAGAGACAAAGTTTAATAAGACACAATTACACCTTAGGAAGGGATGATTATGGTAAGTAGTTGGATTCCCAGAGGAAGAAAGAATTCAATTCAAAACAATAAAATGACAAGAAGCATAAAGCACAAAGTTGTGTTGAATAATTTGACTTACAAGTACAAACTATTGGCATCAAACTCTGGAAAGATGTTGGCATAAAAACGAAAGCCATCAGGGCTGATATCCCTGCATAATAAACCTGTGAAGAATAATTTTAAAATAATGTCAGTTTTCACAAAAGTTGTCAAGTTTTTCAAAGAAAATAGTGTACGACAGCACCTTTGATCTCAGCAGACAGAAGATGCTCCTTGGCCATTGCTGGAGCAATACCCAATGCTATTGCTGCATCACTAGCAGTTATGCCAGTTCTCAACGCATCAGGCTTTGTTACAAGGGTTCTTATCCGAGCAAAAACCTAAATAATTAATGAAATAGACAGTATTGAAGCCTTGAGCTCATCCTAATACTTCCAATCAAATTGCAGAAGTTACAATTTGTATAAAACGTAACCATAAAGCATTTTAGTTCAGGTAAAAAAAATCTGTTGTTTGACTTCTTCACTGCGAAGGAAAAAGAGATCACCTCCTCATCACTGTGGGCCTTACTCTGGATGACCATGACATCACTGTCAAATTTGCGAAGCATGACTGGTCTGGCAAACATATGAAAATTTACCATAACCCAGAAAAAGAAGACATTTTAATAAATAACTAGCAATTTTCGAAGATGAGCTCCTAGATGACCACTATATGATTTATATCAAGTTTGCAAATCTAAAAGAAACAGCTGCATCCAACACATACTCATCATACATACACATCAAACTTCTCCCAAAGAGAACAAGCTCGCAGCAGATCCTCAGGAGAGATCAATTCTGTGTAAATTACGAAGGATGGGCATCTTTCACAATCCATAAGAACTAGCAAGTAAAATAAGTGATGAACCAGAAATAAAGTGTCAGATAAAGAACCTGTGCCCCGTGCACGATTGAAAAGACAGTAGATATCGATAAGACTGATCATTCCTCCAGCCCTCTCCAAGGGAATTCTAACAAAATCTGCCAACTAAGTTTGACAAGAGAACCATTATATTCCCCAAACAAGGACCTATGTTACACAAGACATTATAGATAACTGATAAAAACAACAAAAAGAATATATAAGTACTGCAAAACAGTCAATAAGCTCATGAGTGCGGACAATCTGCCAATGAAACCCCAATTAAGACGCAAAAATCAGATATTCAAATGGTATTGAACTGACACTAAACAGATGTAAATATAAAAAGATGAAAGAGAAAGACCTGACGGGCAAGTTGTTGATGGTACAGCGCACCAGCAGACTCTTTTGTAACCGGAGATATGATACCAACACTCAACAACAAGTCTTGTATCTCTTCTCTGGAACCCGTCTCATCATCATTCCCTTCACTAGATTGGGCATTGGAGGAACACAAAAGCTTTTGCCTCATTTTCTCAGCTAGCATCACCATTTCTTTCGCTTTACTCTGTACATTCAAAACTCTTTGAGAACATGAGCACATAAAACCAAGACTAGGACATTAACAACCTATGTAACTCGTCCATCTACACAAGTCATGACCCAAAAGATGCATGACATTCGGCATTGAACTAGAACCTGTTCTTACGATAAAATCGTGAAAAGTATGAAACATGGGTTGCTTAATCTGATTATACCTTATTACGAAAAGACCTGTGCACTACCAAATCAATCAAACTAAACTTTCCTACATTTCTATTTATTTTTCATCATTTCCCTTTGACACAGAATTAGAACCAGCAAATTTATAGCACAAATACGCACTCAGAGAATCGTACCATAAGAGCATTCAAGTCTCGAAAAGCATCCTGCAAGCTCTTATCAGTACTCTCCCAATTCTCCTGCTCCTTCCTCAATATTCCAGCCAATCCCGCCATCTTTACCGTCCCATCGGTCGAATAAATACCACCTCCACCCGAACTGGAACCCGAACCCATACTCGAACCCGAAACAGAACCTTTAACGCACGTGTCAGCCTCCCAAGCCCTCCCTCTCCAACTCTCAAACAACTTGCCCAAAAACCCATCCAAGTCGCCCTTCCCTCTCACCACCAACGTAACCACCACACTCCTCGAGTGCATCGAAACCTGAATCCTAATACGCGGAGAGTGAAACATCGACTTTATCGATTTCTTTGGAGAGAAAATGTGCACGACGGAAGAGAGAGGAATCGCAGTAGCGCTGCTGTTAAGAGAATTGGCGGGAAGCCACAAAAGGCGGTGCGTAGTGAGGATCAGGAGACCGGATTTTAACGCCGGCGACAAATCGGCGATGCCGGGAGGTGATCTCTCTTCGAATTCGAGGTCCACAGCGGAGAGAAGCTGGCACTCGACCTCGTTTGGGAGGAGCACCGGCCTGCCGCTGCCAGTCACAGCGGCCGTGGGAAAAAAGGTTTGGTCTGTGGTGTTGCTAGCCATTAAACTAAAAGCAAATACGAAGAGTGAACGTGGAATTGTCAAAATGGCGGATCAAAGTAAATCATGTGATTAGTTTCGTGGTCGCTGACGTGGCGAACATGATTTGGTCTAGGGCTTTATTGCAAGTTAATAAGTTGGTGTTTAATCTTGAGAATTATTTGGCATGCATCAGTTCCGGCGAAGGTATGCTTATATTAAAATAAATATATAACTCCATATTTCATTTAAAATATAAGAATTATGTTAAAACTTAATGATATGAAGTTTAATTTCTAAGTGTTATTAATTTATAACCCAAATACTCTGTTGTTAATAATTTATAAGATCAAAAAGATATATTGTCATAAATATATCATAATTTATTAATTTTATATGTATATTAAATAAGTTTAAAGAATCACATAATTTTAAATCATTTGCTTAATAAATAAAGAGATGTATTTGATTTAAAAATACACATTTTAGGTTTTTTTAGGTACGTATATAACATCAATATTAAGAAAAATAGTGTCATATTTTTTAACCAAAAGTTAGTTCCTTCCGATCAAAATGTGCTCATTTTGCCGTTATATTGGAACCAATGCGATATAGAATGTGGCATTGGCTATGTCAATGTGTAATTCAGCGTCATGGTTTTAGAATACAAGTTATGATTCAGCAGCACACTACCGTGGATGCTTTTCCAATACAGTCCCTATTGGCAAAGAAAATAAATTGACTTGTTTATACACATGACAGCATCACATGAAAAATTGGAAGGATTAAGCTTTAAGAGCACGAGGCTGGGGTTGAGCAGAAAGCTCCATTTTCCTTAAAGAATGTGAAGGAAATGAAATGATTTCAGGAGGTCTAAGGGCTTCCCAGCCCTTGATATGGCTAGTCGTGGTAGTGCCATCCAAGCCTATGTGTGTCACATGCTTCACGTCTGTTGGATATCCAATCTCCATCTCCATCTCGACCTCCTCCTCCTCCTCCTCCTCTTCTTCTCGTTTGCAAACTATTGAGTTCCAAAACAATTGGATAAAAAAGGCTTAGAAAATTTGTGAAGAACCCAACTACTTTTGCCACTCTAGTTAATTACATAGGACACATGTTCAATTTTGCTTGAAGGGCTAGGAAGTTGTTGTCATGATCGAGTACTGATAAGAACACTAACGAAAGAGAGAATAGAAGAGGCCAAAGCTCTCGTCACATGATTGTTTTGGTATACGATAAGGAAAGGCTTGTCTTTTAAGGAAATGCGACGATTGCTCAGGGAGAACACAGAGAAATAATCGAGTGTTCAGAAAAAAGAAATGAAATCAAACATCTATCTTTTTAATTACATGTATAATATAATAGCTGGTTAAAACTAAGATAAGACAGGTTCTGCTTCTTACCAAATAGAACATGCAAGAGACTTCTTATGCTCCTCATCAATTTGTGCATTCCAACAGATACGTTTCGCTTTGGAAGAGCCATTAAACTCACTGTCTTTCTCACCTTATCCTTTCTCAATCTCCCCTTTCTTTCTTGTTTCTCTTTACAATCTGATCAAAGCACAATATAAACAAGAACTCTAACAAAGAAGGAAATTATGGAGAAAACAATTAATGACGTTGAGAAATGGAAGAGAATTAAATACTTGTCGCAGATGGTTTTGTGTTGGATACAGATTTCTTAGTGGCCACCGCTACACTGGACTGAGAAGTACAGCCGATGGAAAATGGAAGAACTACTGATCTTTCTCTACGTTGTCTCATGTCTTATCTCCACAGACCATAAGATTAACGAAACATAACCAAAAGGGTAGACAGTGTACCAGAAAGAGACGTTCTACAAGACCAACCAAAAAGACAGCAGCATCTGCGGAAGTGTTCTGTTATACTGGTTGTTGTTGTTGATGCTGCTGTAATTTTGTCTTGTTTTTGAAGCGAGAATGATAATTACAAACCGAAACGTTGAGATCTACCCAACACGGGCTGTTTCAATAGGGAGAGAGGTGTGTTAGGGACTTGGGATTATTACGGAGTAGGTTGGAGTCGTTAGTAGGATAAACCGAGTCACCTTCAACCTAATTTATGGTGATTGGAGAAGATGCGTTATTTGTCATGTCAGCCCATTAACCCCATGTTTTTGGCATCCATCTTATAGTAATCTTTATTTTCGCGTATAGTTTTTCGTAGACTGCTGTCTTCGGCTTAGGTTAGTTGGGCTCTCGTTTCTTCTCTTGTAGACTAAGCTACAAGTTCCTGGTCTGCAATCTCTTATTTCCTTTCTTGCTTCCTTCAAGTTCGACTCGATTTGCTTTTTACGTATATTAGCTTTTCAAATCTTTGTCTAATAATAATTGAAAATCACAATTATACTTCTAACGAACATTAAATAAACATTCGAATGTGAACTGTTTTGTTCCATAAACATGTATAATTGTAATAAGAAACAAGGCAAATGCTCATTTAAAAGCCTAGATCATATAACTTAGTGCTATTGTTCTAAGCTCAAGTTGGACTCTCTTAATATAGAAATAAGAAACATAAAATGATTACACGATGATTGTGGTTAATGTAGACCACTAATACAGTTGCATGGTATAGAAAACAAGCAAAATTTGAAGACAGAGTGGCCTTGTGTGACGGGCACAGTCTGTTTTTAAACTTAGATCAAAATGATTGGATGAGTATGGCACACGATGCCTACACAAGTGGAAGATCAAATCTAGGAGCATTATTTAATAATAAAGTTCAATAATATGTAAACAAGGCGTGTTACATGAGCCCTCACAATAACAATTTATTTTCTCGGAAAAGAAAAGAGTTCAAGATCCCATACAGATTGCATCAAGGAATCGTGCATGGCAACTCCTAGCAGAATCCAGAAAACAAAAGCAAAAACCAGATTAACACAACCAATACTGTATTGTTTACAAGGATGACATCTAGAAGGGATTCATATCTATTTTCTCTTGATTTTAGGAAAGATTAATTAGGTTAGGCGGCTTTATATTATCCAATAACAACAATACTTAGTAGAAATATCGCTGAGAAACGGAGTCTGGAGAGATCCAGTAGTACTCAGCCTTACCTATAATTAATAGAAAGACTTGTTAAGATATATGTTATGAAATCTTATAATATAATTTTGGGCATTATTTAAAATTGGACTTAGTTGGACTTAAGTGGGACTCTTTCAATATAAGGTTGATTAGTTTTAAAATTCTAATCAATATGAGATTTAATGTACAGCCTATTTTGAGGATAATAGTTATCTAAGGTAGCAATATCTTTGGAGATTTATTTTGACCATTGCAGCTGTTGGTAGCCGGGATTTTTGTGTTATCTTGGATGATATTTTGCATCTGATTTTGTGGGGATATTATCCTTATGTGTTGCCGAATTTTCTATCAAGGATAATGTGAATTTGGGCGCTGAAAAATTGTTGATTGTGTATGACTTTGTGTTCTGTTCTCTACTGATTTTTTAAACGACCATTGAGAGCTTATTTGGTGTCTAGTGTGTGGATTTTGATAGCTGGTTTTTTTATAGTGGTTGCATGATTTTGTTGGGTTGTTCATTGCTGATGGAGTGTTGATTTTGTGGCTGTTGTTTGTGATATGTGATATGCGAAAACTCCATAAGCTTTCGTGATCTTTGCAGCTGCATTTCTTTGTCAAGTGTGTGATTCGTGACAAGTTGATCGTGTTATTGAGTATGATTTACTTTTATGGGTTGTGAGGATGAGAGATATTGTCAAGGATAGGGTGAGTCAGTTTTGTAATGCCTTGAGTAAAACTATTGTTGTTCTTTGGTAAAAGTGATTAAGTTAGGTGAGGGCCTTACAGATATAAGCAAGATATGTCGAACTGCGTTATCAAATCTTGAATGTTGATTTGTTTATTTCGCGATTAATTTTTTATTTTCATTTGTGCTAGAAAATTTATAAATTATTGATACAATTGCTTTACATTAAGCAACCACAAATATAGTTCAAAGCAACTGCGATAGAACCAAGTTTTTGCGAAACTATATTCTTTCGAACTTTCAAGGCTGTTTACAAATGACTAATATGAATGAATGAAAACAAAAGGGGAAATAAATAAATAAAATTAAAAATAAAAATAAATAAACTAAAATAAACGAAAATAAATTAAATTAACATAATAATAGTAATAATAATAGGGGAAAATAAAATAAAATATATAATATATAATAGTAAAAATAAAATTAAAAGTAATAATAATAATACTAGAAATACCAATAATAATAATAGTCGTACTAACATTAATAATCATAAACATAATAGTAATACCAATAATAATGCTAATAATAAAGATATTAATAATAGTACTAATAACAACAACAACAACAATAATAAAATGTAATTGCCACTAAAACTAACTACAAAAGGTAAGAGTTAAAAGATATAAGAGAATTATTAGGATCTCTTTACGAGAAATCCTTTACTTGAATCATAACACGTCAAAGTTTTCTATCATGGGTCATATCCTCGATAAGGTCCAACATTATCATATATTTTTATATTATCTAAAAGTACTAATTATTCATTGTATTCTAAATACATACTGCTCGTACGAGAGAATTTAAATTTTCAAGAACTTAAGATTTTAGTATTTAGATGTAAGAGATGGTAAATATCTACATTTTTTTAATTTGGATGTAAAAGAAGAATTATCTTCTCAATCTTTTTTCTTAATAATGGAAGTATCCATCAATTCAATTTTATTAACCAATAATAGATTTTAGCAAGAAGTGCACATGCAATAACTGACATTGAGTTTACGAGTAAGTTTTTAGAGAATCCTCTCTAAAGACTTAGATGATTCTTACTTTTACATAATTAAGTGTTTTTTTATATTTGATCTTTCACTTATCAATATATGGACCCATTCATTTTACATGTTATGTTTAGGCACTTGCAAAAGTTGTTTGAGATTTTCTCTAATGTAAGATAAGTAAGTTGAATGTATGGGAGAATTATTTGTTTGGTATTGAATATGTTTATTGTTGGTCTATAGATTATCAACGAGAGGGGAGAGGGGATTAAATTGAATATATTCACTTTTTTTTACCTAATTTCTAAATTAATGAATAATTATAACAAGTTTATATAAAATAATTTTATATTAAACACAAGCATAGTGAAATAGAGTTAGAAAAGAGAGACGAAATAAGAGGAAACTAATTGTTATTTAATAAGAAAAATAAAATTTTATATTTTTTATCATATCTTAATAATTAAATAACCTGAAAATATGAATCATGAAGATAATTGAATCTTTATCTTATTCGAATCTCCATTGAAGCGTCTTTCACGAAGTGTCAATTATGAATTGTTCAATCGTCCAACCTGTAACTATATCTATAAAATATAAAGTAGAGAAAAAGAACTTAACTTTTGAGATGAATGAGTACGAATATCAATTCCTTTACACTTATTTCCTATTTATAGAAAAAAATAGGGTTTATCTTTGTTAAAATTAAAATGTCTAATTATTATTAAAATTAAACTCTAATTATAATTTAATTTAATTTTAAGTTCAACTTATTTTAAATTGATTTTTCTCTTTTTAACTTCTCTTTATATGTGACTTATTAGGTTCCTAATATTTTAGCAATAATTATAAATTATACTTCTAATTCATAAATATAATTAGACATATTAAAATTTCTTTTAGTTTGTCTTTAGTTCTCTAATTAAATAACTTATAATCATATATTAAGATTGACTTGTAACGATAAATCATGACCACCTATATATTAGGAATGTCAAAATTGTTTGACTTAACTTATTGATACATGGTTATGATGTATAATTCAATCATTTTGTCATCTAATTGGATATAGAGTGTGAATATAGTATCTACTCTTATAAATTCAACCATATTCACTCTTGATGATTAGTAATTGATTTATAATTGATATTTGAAAATACCTTTTCAAATGTCAATTTACTATAGCTAAAGGATTTCTTAAATCATTACTAATTAATAACAGTGGAATACTCTTTGTAGTACTTTAGAGTAACAAATCTTTTATTGACTTAATCGATTATCTTCTTGTGGTTCATACTATATTCAAGTATTAATAACAAAACTGCCTTAATTAAAATATGTCACAAGTAGCATCAAAACATAGTAATTCTCATATGAGATATTTTAGTAATCTCAAGCTTAAGGATCAATATACAAATATTATAATGATAAAATCTATATCCATCTAAGTTATATTTCACTTAGGATCCTCATAATCAGGTCAATTCAATAAACTTATTATCTTATAAGCACTCGCACGTTTATTTAAATATCTTCATACTTTAGATCAATTACTTTATTCATATGAGAATAAAAATAACATATGTTAGTTTTATCATTTCATCTATATCCCATTTTAATGAAACTATAACTAGGAACAATTTAAGAATAATGCATAAATTCAAATTGAATCTCATAATTACAATATTACCATAATTTCAATTACATAATAATTATTCTAGGATTTTATCTTTAGTATTAGAACACCAATAGTAATTAACAAAATAAATACAGATAAAGAACACCTTTTATTAATTAAAATAATAATGTCATATATAAAATTAAAACATACCAATTGGTTGCAAGGGCATAAACTAAAAATCCACTTACAGTAAACCCTATCTCCCACATTCTAATACAATATCCATCAATATATTGAATATGTCTCTTCTGAGATAATGACTTAGTGAAAGGATTAACAAGATTCTCTTTAGTGAGAACTTGCTCTAATGTTATGTCTTTCCACTCCATTATCTTCTTATTTAACTGAAACTCCTTAATTACATGTTTAGACTATTGATAAGACCTTGGTTCTTTTACCTATGTAATGGCATCATTATTTTCGTAATACAATATTAATATCTTAACAATGTTAAGAACTACTCTAAGTTCGATGATAAACTTCTTGATCCAAACTACTTCTTTTGTAACCTTTGACATAGAAATATATTATCCCTTAGTTGTAAAATCTACAATGGTTGGTTGTTAAAACTCTTCCAACTTACCACACTACCATTCAAAGTGAAGATGTACCTTGACGATGATCTATTATCAATTGAATCGAACAAAGAACTATCATCTGAATACCCCTAAACTCTCAGTTTAGCTCCTCTGTAGACTAAGCAAACATCTTTAGTCTTTCTCAATTACTTTAAGGTATTTTTCGCAACTATCTAATAATTATGACCAGGATTTGCTTGAAACATGCTTTTTATACTCAAAGCATAAAAGACATCTAGTTTGGTACATAGCATCGAATAAATGATTGATCCATTACCAAAGTATATGGAATATAATCCATTTTATCTCTCTCTTTTTTATCTTAATACACATACTTTATGTGAGAGAAATACCATGTGGTATAAGTAAGAATCCCTTGTTAGAGTTCTCCGTGGTGAACTTCTTTAGCACTTTCTCTATGCACATAGATTGGGATAAGCTAAGCAATTATTTTAATATATATTTATAGTTCTTTATTTCTAAAATATGGGTTGTTTCTCTTATATCCTTTATAAAGGAGTTCTTGGATAACCAAATCTTTACATATTGGAGCACAGGTATATCGTTTCTAATAAAAAATATGCCATCGACATATACTACTAGGAAGATGAGATCATTTCCACTAGCCTTCTTATAAATACATGATTCATCCATATTTTCTTATAAAATCAAACTCTTTGTTTATCTTATCAAAATGTTCCAAATCCATAACACTTGTTTAAGTCCATAAATAGACTTTTGCAAATTGCATAGTTTATTAGGAAATAGCTTGCATACTTTATTAGGAAATATCTTGGGTTGTATCATGTACACTTCTTTAAGAAAGTTCCTAATGAGAAATATTGTTTTGACTTCCATCCGTTAGATTTCATAATCATAATACAAGGTTGTAGCCAATAAAATCCTTATAGATTTAAACATAACTAATGGTGATAAAGTTTCATCAAGTCTTTATTAGCGAACTATATGTTTCTTGAACCTTTGGTTGTACATCATATGTATGCACTTAAAGTTCTTGTTCCATTTGGATGTGAATTGGTGGTTATTGAACTTGTTTAAGTTCTACTTCACTCCTATTACCTTTT
>JAOQMP010000001.1:21205598-21220869 GCA_027563575.1 Erythroxylum pedicellare
TATGCTCTGTTTTTGAGTTAATGATCAAATATAGATCATGATTTGTTTGTGAATGATATTGAGCTGAAATGGGAGTAGGAAAGAAGAGGAAATAATGGGGACATAAGCTAGAAATGATAAACTAAGCAAAAGAGATGAATTAGGATGAAAGTGAAGTTAAATGTGTGCTGGAATATGTTAGATACAGTGTTTTTACTAAACATGCATTTTTATTTTAGCCATAACTTGATCTGTAGACATCAAAATGGGATGATTTTAAGTTTATGTTAAACTAGAGACATATGGATATATTTTTCATGAAGAAATAAAATTGAATTCTATCTCTAAGAGTTTCAAAATTTGGCTTGAATTTGAGTATTGTGTACTGTCATGGTTGGAGAGCAGTCTGTAACATTTTGAGTATAACTTGCAGATTACGAAACCAAATTGTATTAAATTAGTGGTAATAGAAACTTAAGACATATAGGAACATTTTTTAAAGAGAATTTTTGGCCTAAATCCCTCATTTAATGTGTCAAAATAGCCATGCAAAATCGACCCAAAAAATATATTTTGAAAGAAAAGATGGAATGATGCTTGAATAAGGGAGTGCACGATCATACACAAGCACGATTGTGACAGAGAGGAACACTAAGGAGTTGCACGTTCGTGCATAAGCACAATCGTGATAGAGAAGGTGCATTGCTATTGGACAGCTTTCGACACACTTTACTCTTTTGGCCATAACTTCTTCTCTGGACCTCTGAACCACAAAACCCTCACACATTGTCCTTCCTCTCCACCAAATTTCATAGTCATCTTGATTCACTAGAAAGGATTGGTAACTATTTATTGAGGAACTTAGGATAATCAAGTGTACTAAGCTATGAACCTTAGTGCATGATTAGTGAATGAATTGTTGATATCAAAGTACCAAAGGCATGGTATAATAGGAATGAAGATGTTTATATGATTGTAGTTGTGATTCAAAGGAGATAAGTGATGTGTATCAAGTAAAAGTGAATGAGAATTGGATATTATGAGAGCATATAATGCTAGAAATGATATGATGAGTAATTGAATTATGATATTAGAATAACCAAGTGTTCTTAAGGTGTAAACATAAGAATAAGATAAACACATACAAATGATAAGGTTTGAATGATCAAGAGACGTGATTACGGAAACATACTCAGAATAGTCAAATTGAGCATGCATTATACATTACACATATACATATGTGTAAAATTGAATATTTATGTGATTGTGCAATTAATAATGTGTGTGCAATATATGTATTGCATAATGTTGATACAAGATAGAACATCCACATCCAGATGTTTCCGGATCTTAAAAGCAAATGCTAATCTGGAGCAAATTGTGAGTCGACCTATATGGTCTCATTTCATTGTTTGTTCTATTTTAAATTTTTGCATTGAATTGCAACTGATATGAATGATGTGAATGTGATTGAGACAATTTTGGACATTAATAGTCCGAAGAGTTTGATAAATGTGAGAACATTGGAATTGCTCCTTATATGTAAATATGACAGAAATAAGTAATTCTCAACATAACTGTTGAATGCTGGACTTAGGTCCGATGACATGTGAAAGGGAATGTGTAAAGTGACTGATTGATTTTATGTGACTGGATGCATTTCATTACATGAATGCATGATAACATAAAGGCAGTTATGATTGGAGTGACAAGTTTGAAAAAGCTTAAAGCTCGGGATATACACAAATGCCACAGGCTTAGTTGATAATGTGCCCATTATCAACAAGGGATATGGGACAATATATGAAACAAGCCCAGTATCCACAAGGGATATGAGCCAGTAAAAAGACACCCGGTCAAAATAATAACAATTGGAAGTGAGTCTTATGAGCATTGCGTATAAAATTGATATGTATGTTTTAAAAGATCAAAATAAACTGTTTGACTACTCTGACTGTGAAATGTGAAATAAGTGATCTAAGTGATATCTGATGTTAATATGATTATTAGTGACATGATATGAATTACATGATTACATTAACTATATGTGTTATGTGATATGAGTAAGCCATGGAGGATGGTCCACTCACTGAGTTCACAAAAATTACCCCAAAATTGCAACATTATTTTTCAAGCTTAGAGAAGATCTCCAGTCAAACAAATTAGAGTCTAGCCACTGCATTCGAGTAAGAGATAGAGGTCGGGACTAGTTCGCGTCTACATATGTTTTTCATTATTTTGTATCAAAATATGTATTCATAAGTATTGTACAATGTGTATGTGAATGATCTTGTAATGTAATTACATTATGAATATAAGTGTTTTGTATCTACAATAGGCTCAAGTGGCTACTGAATTGCTGATGATATGTATAATGGTTGTAACACTGCGATTGAAAATGTTTATGAATAAAATTTGTCAAAAGTTCCATTATTGATTTTTCACATATACGTGTGATATTTTTAAAAAATTTGTAATAAGTTTGATTGACTGACTATTCTACCATGCCACCCTCGTAGAGTATGTTCTCGAATACCATCGGCATGTTTAGGGATATGTACTATAAGCTCCTTCAACCACCTTAGTTTGCTTCTGCCTTTGCCCATCCTTAATGCTAATGCATTCTTCTTTTCTGCCAGTCATTATTGGTGGATAAACAACATTTAATTGGCGGCAAACATTGATTCACAAATACAAATTTGAACACATCCACACCATAACCAAACTAACGGGACATGTGATTATGTTTTCTAAAATACAATGAAAATCTTAATCGACACTGTGGGATCATGCAATTGTATTTTTCAGAAACTACAATCAATTTTTACAGCAACAAACAAGGAAATCATTTTCCAAAAATAGAGGCAACATTTTTTAGAAAATAACAAAAAGATCAAAACGCATGTAAGGCATATGAATTGAGTTTTTAGAAACTTAAAATTCAAGTTAAAGCCTGTGGGATTGTTTTTTTATAATACATAAAATAAAGGAGTTTCAATTTTCAGAAAATTAAATAAACCCTAATTGATAGTTTTAGTTATTGATTTCTATCAAATCAATAACAATCAAGAAATTTAAAGAAGTTAAACAATTAAAGGAGACTATGATACCACTATTGGAAAACTAATGATGATCCATGATCGGGGTAAGTTTTAATCTTATAAACCCTCAATATTCCGCAAGCGTATGATTTGTAACGTAGTATTAAAGGTGTCGATCCCACAATAAAGGAGAGTAATCTAATCCTAAAATCTAAGGCCAGAAAAACTATAAAAGTGAAATTTAAAGATGCAAT
Organism: Erythroxylum pedicellare; assembly: GCA_027563575.1. NCBI lineage: Eukaryota > Viridiplantae > Streptophyta > Magnoliopsida > Malpighiales > Erythroxylaceae > Erythroxylum > Erythroxylum pedicellare. The sequence continues at coordinate 21,208,873 of JAOQMP010000001.1, forward strand.
AGAAATTAATTAATAGAATTAAGTTCAACTAATCAAATCAAAAATTAAACACAAAAGTATTAACAAGTGAGCAATACGCAATCATAATAGAAATCAACCTAAAGAATTTACCAATTTATGAGAAAGGGGATTTTACTTATAATTAAGGTTAACCTAGCCGATTATATGTCAATGGAGTGTCGGTTCTAAAGTAGCCTAGGGTTGATTACTCTTCCTCAAGTTATAACCATTAAACCCTAAATTATAAACCTTAACTGGATTATAGAATTTGCAATCTCTCAATTCATAAATTATCCAAAACCCTAATTAGATCTGAAGCACTCTAATAAACTATCGGAATATCACACAAGATCTCTCTCCACACAATTACCAATATGATTTATCATGGTTTCTATTAAATCACCTAATTCTCATTAATTCAATTTAATCTTTTTTCATTAAGTTCACCCTCTCAGTTTATTACCAAATTATGCACGAGTGTAATCAAATCACGATATTCATCCAATAAACACAATTGATTAAATTATCATTAAATCAAAATAAAATCTCTAAGGAGAGTTTAGAGCATCATCAATATTTCAAATCCTATTATCAAACTATCCATCTCAATTCTATACATAAATAAAATTGAAACGAAAAGGAAATAATGACTTAGAATAGACAACAAAAGGCAGCGACGTTGGAAAACCTCCCGATCCGGGAAGCACATTGAGTCATCTTCGTCTTCATCTTCCTTTTTCTTCTCTCTCTCTCATTATTCTCTCTTTAGGGTTTCAAGTGTGGCTGATGCAAAAAGTTACTTTGTGCTCCTCTTAATGTTCTTTAAATAGTATCTTATATTTTGGGTAATCCTAGGTCTTTCTGGGGTCCAAAAGGTTCAAAAAGTCCCTCAAAACTTGAAGTTTGTAAGCGATTGGGCATTTGTCAAAGGCAAGCCATGACCGTGGCCCACATTTAAGCCTTATATTATGATCGTGGCCTGTGGGTCGTTGTTTCAGTCCAAATTTCTTATGAAATTCCTTCGTTCTTTGATATTAACCTTGAAATACTAGCAAACACATAAAGATACCTCAAAAATATAATATTTAAGCTCAAAAGCTTGTACTAACCCTTAGAACACTCAAAATACAAATAATTAACGAACTAACACAATTCTAACCTAAACACATACTAAACGATTAAATTAACGACTAAATACATATCAAACTATGCCCTAAAATACGATGCAATTTACACTTATAACATAGTCTCAATGGTGAAATTTATCTCTCATTGAGGTAATAACATTGGTAAATCATCTAAAAATACTTCTGGAAATTCCCTCACCACAGGAATATCCTCTAACGCAGGACTCACCTCCCTCATATCTATAATATGAGCTAGATATGCCTCACATCTATCCAATATCAATCATCTAGCATTCATAGTCGAATTGACACATGCTAGGACCACTTTGTGATACCCCATTAATATCATTTTTTATTTACCTGAATGCTCTATCATCACCTCTTTTTTATAACAATCCATTATAGCCCAATGTTGTGCCAACCAATTCATCTTAAGAATTACATCAAATTCTCTTAAATCTATTACTATCAAGTCAACTAATAGCTCCACTCCACCAATCCTCATTGGTATCCCTCTCTTTACACTATTTACTATCATACACTCTCTTACTTTCAACCACACTCTTAGGTCAGATCCTAATGGACTAACTTATCCCAGAACTCTAGAGGCAAATTATAAAGGAAAGTAAGAATGTGTAGATTATGGCTCTACTAATAAATAAGCCTTAATATCAAATAATAAAATTGTACCATAAATGACATCATTGGCTACGGGTGCCTCCTCCCTCATCATATGGTATATCCTCGTTTGAGTTTGACCTAGTACTGAGGATGTCCCATTAGTACCTGTATCCATTGCTTGTCTGCATCCAACTCCTTTACCACCACCTCTACTATCAATTCTACCCAAACCTCTACTCAAATTGAAGGCACCACTATGACCACGTACTGTCTCCTCTACCCTTGCTTCCTAACTCCTCCCTACTGTTAGACAACTCCTCTGTAAGTTCCCTCATTCTCTATAAATATAACATTTTTGATTGATCCCAGTGGATCCCCAATATGGTCCTTTATGAACTCTCTCGTTAATAGCACAACTATTTAACCCTCTAACTCCTCTATTAAAAAGTCCCCTGTTCCTTTGACTAACCCCTTTGTCGAATACAACTAATGGTGCACTAATAGTGCTATGTTGTCCTGAATCCCTACCAGCTCCTCGATCTCCACCAAATTACTACCAATACTTCTCTATATGGCATCAGCTCCCCTGAACCACCGTGCACTAGTAGACTATAAATGACTAGCTCCCCTTTTAATAGACTAACTCCCCTCACCATAATGACTCTCTAGTCGCCTCTTTAGCTCTTCTCTCCTTTTTCCTTCTTCCATCAAATCCTTTACTCTGAGTACAGTCTTTAGTAACTTCTTGAAATCAGAAGTAGTAGGTCCCAAACCTAAGTCAATATTTGTCTTCAGACCTTGCTCAAATCAATAACAACTGTCCTCTATATTTGCCACAGTCTCCAATGCATACTTAGACAATGCAGCAAATTGCCATCTCACGTATCTTATAGGTTCTCTTGACTAAATTCCACCAAGTAAATGAATTTCCCTGGAATAATGAAACGATATACTGCAACCTTTTTTATAATGTACACTCCAAATAGTCTAAACCTAACTATGTCTGCTCTCACTATGCTTAAGCCTCCTCAGGATCAATAGTATCTCAAAACTTTACTACACCCATCTTACGAATCTGCTTATAGTTGAGATCCACCCTAGAATCACCTCAGGTAGGAACTACAGTAATAGCCTACTGCATCATCTGAAAGAATTGCATCATTTATGGTGGCACTAGAACCTCTCCTCCTACTTGATCCATTTTGGCATCCCCCTAATCATGTACATCCTGAGCATGGATCAAATTATTCATTTCCCCTGTTCGAATTTAGGCCAACAGTATCATCTCTTGAAACCATCCAAGATAAGACAAAAACATATCATTAGTTTTTTTTTCACTTAATACATCCCTGGAAACATAAACTCGCTCTGATACCACCTAATGTGATGCTCTAATAATTATTAATCCACAATTATCTAAATTGACGCATAAATCATAAAATTGATTACCAAAATTCCCATTAGTCCAGAAAAAGGATGTTCATTAGTTTCAAAAATTTATCTGTAAAAGCACTACTATCCAAACTGTCACATTCAAAAGTATAGACAATAAAACAACTTTACTCAATTTAATCTATTGGCCCCACCTAAACTCTACTTTATCAATCACGTGCATTAGGATTATCGATAATCTCTCTATCACCAAAAAGAAATATGTTGGGACCCCGCTCTAGCGAGTCATGTGATCAACGTCCTAAGCGACATCTAAACGCACATCCCACAAGGGTGGTATGCCCACATTAGTCAAACATAAAAAATAAACTCATTTCTCCTATTTCAGAACAGATTTTGGTAAACGTCAAACTGGAATTACAAATTGACTTTTTCAGATCATTCATTCCCCCTTTGTCTTAAGTTTCTAAAGACACCAAAATCATTCAATTTGGTTCAGAAACTTGAAAATTATACCCCAAACATTTTGGGGTTGTTATTAAACTCAAATAGTACATTATACTCAAATTCTATCCAAAAATTGAAAGTATTAAAGACTGAATTAAAATTCAATTTCTTCATAACATTTGTAGCTCTATATCTCTAGTTTATTTAGAAATAAGAATCATCTTATTTGGAACTCTATAGATCAAGATATCATCCAAATACCAAAGTATGTTCAAAGAAATATCTTATTCTTGCTCTTCCAACTGATACCCTTACTTTGATTCAATCGATCTTTTTCAAATCAATACCAAAAGCTATAAATTTTTAAAGAGAGATAGAGATGTTTAAAAATCAGGTCATTTAGAGGTTGGAGGGCACAATTATGATCAAAAGAGTGGAATATGTTCAGGTTTGAGGGGAATGCCTTTTTGGACTCTTCATGGAAGTTGAAGGTCTAGAAGTCCCCTTCGAAACAATCTTTGAATGACTTTAATTTAATATTTCTAGTGAAAGTTATGCCCTTTTTATCAATACAGGTCGGAAGCAGATTTCATACTATATAACGTTGGGAAGCTAGAAAGATAAACTAACCCTTCCAAGAAGACAACTTTGTCTAATTCAGCCTAGATTAATACAGTATTTCCCCTAAGGTCGAAACACACATTCATACCCTGATGGAAAACTTGAAAGTGAAATGAACAATTTGTAAATGTCATCAGCAAAACACAATCATACTTTATTAACATCAAAAGATTACAAAGCTTTAATGGGCATTTCAAGCCACAATACATCAATATTTCAAAATCCCAAAATAAGATACATGAACAATAATTAGTTCAAAATGCAACTAAAGCCTTATGTTACAAAACTAGCTTAAAATACAAAAGTATGCATAATTGGAGTGATGACTTGACCCTTGGTTACTCGTTCTCATACTCTTCACCTGAAGATTGGACGGAAATGGAGAGGTGAGCTTAAAGCTTGTGGGTAACAATTTATAACGGAAAAATAAGCAAAGCCTTTGAAATGTTCTTTTACTAATACAAGTTCTAATTAAATTCATAAAAGTATCATTCTCAAATTCATAACCAATATTCACAAACTACAAATCATGAATGCATCAAGCTTGTTAACATATCATAGGTATATAAGCACATCAGAATGGTTTGGGTAGATATATAAACATGACAAACTACACATTTCCACATAATAGTCCTGTGTAGTCGTAAACTTGACGTACTATTGCAATCTCACATGGTGGTTTTGCGTAGACGTAAACTTAAGGGGGTCCTTGAAGGGGCTCCGTGCCACTAGCGGGCAGGCAGGAGAAGCTTTTAACTTGGTCAACGTGCACGTGACATACTGAATGGATTACACCAAACCCACATAACATGTAATTCATAAATTGAAAACCGTTTGCCTAAATGGCATATTTTGGAATCTTCTTTTTAATGAACATCAGATATTTCGAAAACCATTTTCGAAAACATGATTTCATTAACATGTTATCTTTTTTAAAAAATTCATTTTCAAAGTCTTTTCATAAAACATCAACACAATTCATATATCAAACATATAGTAATTTCTCAATTCATTCAAGAAGCAATAAATGCAACATCTATGATGCAATTTAAATCATTAAACTTCCTTGATTTAAAGAAGACATTAGTGGCTTATTTACTCTATTATAAACATGTACCCAACTTGAATTCCTTGTTTACGAAATCGGCTTAAGGATGTCTTTCCTCTTGCTCCTCTTGCCTCTCTTGATCCCCTTCTTGATTTCCTTCATAAATGACAAAATTCACATTTAATAGGAATTCAAATTTGGGAACCCATAAAGCACATTCACTAAAATTGACTCTAGATTGCTTAAACTCACGTATTTCTTAAACTTCATGACCAAAACCCTTCCAATATCCAAAGTATAAAAATCAAACTTACCTTGAATCTTTACCAATTTATGAGATTATTAGCTCTAAAGAAAGCTCTTCCCTTCCTCTTTCTTTTTCCCTTCTTGAGCAATCTCAAACTCTCTCTTTAAAAGTAAGAAAGATTAAACCTAGCTCAAAACTCCCTTCTTTTCTCTACTTCGCTGAAACCTCTTTTGCTCACTTTTTGTTTTCGTATTTCACTTCTTCTTTCTCTCTTATTTTCATTTTTCTCTTCTTTAGGAAGAAGACAACACTTCTTCCATCCCATTTTACCCTTAATGAATGAGAAAAGTCCACCTTGCCTTTCCTTTAATGCCTTAAAGTTTTTAACCTTAAGTGAACTACCAAAAATACCCCTTTATGCATTCTTATCACTTTTTAATTCAACTAACCCATGAAATAAATTCTACTAACATAGACATAAAAAAATTTAAATCCCAAAAAATCAACTATCCAAACCTCATAATTATTTAAATCATGCTTAACTAAAAAAACATTCGGGGGCCAATAAATGAAATGATGTGAATTTTGTAAATATTTGAATTGTATGTGTTATGTGATGAGTGAGCCATCGAGGATGGTCACTCACTAAGTTCACAAAACTCACCCAAATTTTGTAATATTTTTCAGACTCAGAAGAGTTTACCCCGATGGGCAACTGGGAGTATAGCCACTGCATTTAAGTAAGAGGTAGAGGTCGGGATCAATTCACATCTGCATTGTATTTCTTTATTTTTATACCGAATTGAGTCTTCTGAGATTTCTGTAACATGTATATTTGAATATTTTGTTTTGTAATAACTTTCCAAAGTGGAAAGGTTTGTAAATGAGAATGAATTTGAGTATTATAATAATTGTGATTTCGATGTCATGAAATAAATGTATGGACCCAAATGCGATAATTGATTTTCGCATGTAATATTTTTAAAAAAATAGTTTGATTGTTATAGCATGCCACCCATGTGGGATTCGCATTCGAACATCACTCAAAAGAAAAGTCTGCCTTCTCAATAATTTCAATCATTTGGGATACAAAACCTTCATTCCTTACTACATTAGTGACTTTTTACACCAAGGCTAGAGATATAATGATTTTTCATTCCTTAAACAAGATATTGGGTCCCAACAGGTATGCCAAATTATTGGCATCACTTTAAAATTTAGGCATGCAAGGGAGAATTCCTCCCAAAATTTATACCTAAATTCTTATTAACAATATCACTAGGCTTCGAAAAAATTAGAATGGAAAATTCTAAACTACCAAGATGCTAAAATGTGTCGAAATAAGAAATTTAAACAAAGGAAAATTACAAACTTTAAATGGAATTTGAGATAATGAAAATAAATACACAATGTAAAGAAAACTGGAAAAATAATAACAAAATTTTTATAATGGACTAATTATTTTTTTATGGGTATTTGAGGTTGTGTCATGTGCTTTTATCATGGCAATGGTGGATTTATTTAGTCTTCTTAACTTCAGGCATTTTTTCCCACTTCCCACATTCTAGTTAACTTCTTTCCATTATTCTCTCAACTTCATCAGTATCTCTCTTATAACTTCCAAATTTTAGACCACTTATCCATATTTCTCCATTGTGTCCGTTACTCACTCCTAACGCGTACATATACCATGATCTAGAATTCTGCCATCTATGAATTCTCTACCTAACTAAGTCACAAGTTACAATCTGAGTTAGTATAAAAACCTCGCCCATTTACATACCTTCGACCTGCCTCGTCGAAGTTAAGTGTTTGTGTGCCTCATCATGCTTGCATGCCTTCGCACATCCTTGCGAGTCTTATACACCTTTGAGCCTTCTCGCGCACTCTCGAGTCTCACATGACTTAGTTTTCTAACTTCGCGCGGCCTCATATCCGAATCTCATATTTCATCGAAGATTTCCACCAATGCGTGCCTATATGTATTAAATCTCGCCTACTCTCGAGATCTTCATCGATACTGCCCGCATCCCTCACCTACTTTGCAAGTTCCTTGAGTTTTGCTCACCAACTCGCAAGACTTTGCCTTGTTCCTCATTAACATGCCTTCCTCGTGCCAACTTACGTGCCAAGCATTAGCCAAGGCTCGCCAACACTTGTACAATCCTATATACTGAACTTAGGGGTCTAACAGTTAGGAATTGTACTCCAAATTGGAGTTCCCATTCTATGCACAAGATGCTATGTTTGTCTGATAAGAAATGGATGCTCAAATTGCCCATTTGGAGGACCAAAGTGCCTAATTGGTCTATGATATTGGCCTTGCAACTGGGGTTGTGTTGTAGGTGCCATTTGCTGGTGGTGATGGTGCTGTTGCAACACAACCACTAGCACAAATGGCAAAAAATGATCAAAACTAGGCCTACTAGGATGTAAGAAATGTGCTGGAACTGGTGAGCTCGCAAACAAATGGTCGATGGCAGCATCAGTGGCTATTCCCAATCCACCACTATTGCAAATCAAAATACCACTCAAGGCACAACCCTTAGAAGGAGTAATTATCCCCCTACAAAGCCATCGAGGCTCTCTGATTTTGTCACCAAGTGAATGATAAGTTTGTTACGGGCGATGGTGAGTTGTTATAGAATATTCGTAGCTAATAATGTTTGTTACAAGTTTGTTACGATATGATCTCTTTATAAGAATGAAGAATGGCACAGAATGAAAGGAAGAGAATTATTCCCTTTAATTTTCCCACTCGTCTTTTTTTTTCTCAACTCTTCTTCTCTTCTTTCTCTTCCTCTTCTAAATTCTACACTATTCATATGTTTGTCCATTAATTGCATCAACCATCGCCTCCACTACCACCAATTCCTCCACCACCTTCACTAGAAGATAACCCCTGCATTCTCTTCGAATATAAACGATACTTCTGCAAATGACTTGCCACGTCCTCTCTAGTCAACCCATCAACACTCATAAGCTACATTATAGTCTTGAGGACAACATTTTTAATCACCTGGTGAACAACAACATCCACAAATCTCTTATGAAGTTGTGTAGTCCAAACCAACCTCAGTTGCTTCAAGTTTTTTACAGGCTCATCACTACATCCCCAAAACCCAACTTAGCTAAATCGGCAGCCAACTCAACTAAGTTGGGATGTTGAGAGGCCAAGGGGTTATTGGGTGATGGAATTGAGTTGGGTGGTGGTGGAGGGGTGTGGTTTTGTTGAAGAGAGTTTGTGGTGGTAGAGGGATGTGGTTTTGTGAAGAGAGTTTGTGGTGGTGGTGGTGTTATTAGTATTTTTGCTTGTTGGGATTCTAACATCAAAAGCAAGAGCAAGATCAAGAGTTATCAGGGATTGGTTTAAACTATAAGATCTTCAAGTGAAGGAAGCTCTTCTTCCCACCTTGAGAACTAATTTGAATCATCCTCCCTCATTCTCTCCTCCCCCTCAATACCTTTCCCAAAACTTCTAATCACTTAATTAGTGCAAAAAGGTGACAAAGATTGCTTCTTTATGTGAGTATTAAATGGAACAGAGCAAAAAGATTAGATCTTTATTGAAGACAAACAAGATATAAGTGTGTCTTTTACAACTGTGAGCTTATGACAAACTGAAAGATGAGATAAAAGATATGATCTTTACCCAAAAGGGTGTATGTTTTTGTAAATAGAAAATGAAATATCTAAAGGAGAAACATGATAGTCCCTGGTTATGGAAGCGAGAGGAGGAGGATGACGACAAAGGAAGGTTGTTACATATATTTTTGGTCATAATGAGAGTCAAACGTAACTTGAGAATAGGTGTGTTTGATACAAATAAGGACAACGCAATAGAAAAAGGGAGGGGGAGAGAGAGAGAGAAGAAACACAGAAGAGAGAATTTGAGAAGACAACATTATTCTGTTATAGCCTAGCGATATAGTCGTTAGTGTTTGATTATATATCCATAATAGCAAGAGATACAATATATGCTGGAACATAATTACATCTCTAGAGTCTTATTTATAAGTTACTTATTACAACTATTCATGTGTCACCGTTTAAGTTGTCATGTTCGTTGTTTCTTATATATGTTTCATCTTCTATGTTTACTCTGTAACGATTCCCTTTCCCATGACATCTTTGTCCACCAAATTAATGTCTAGAAATTGTTTATGCAATTCAAACAAGTATTCCCATGTTGCATTCAACTTTTGCCCTTCCGACCACTATACTAATACTTGAATAGCACCACGATTATTCCTCTTTACCAACCTTCTTCCCAAAATTTCCACTGGAATACATTCAACGGGAGTGAGGAAGTCTAGTAATGACCTAAAAATTATGCCTTGAACTCTATACGCCTTTTTCAATTGAGACACATGGAATACAAGATGTATTGCAGATCTTCGAGGAAGCTCCAACTTATACGCCACCCTTCCCATATGTTGTATAGTCTTAAATAGGTCATAATAGAGTGGACATAATTTTCGATTACCTCTCCTCTAGAGTGAGTGTTGTTTGTATGGTTGTAGCTTCAAAAGAACCATTTCATCTACCTTAAATTCTCTATCTTATCTCATTGTGTTCGCGTATTGCTTAATACGATTTTGTGCTCTCAGCAAGTGGAATTTCATTATATTAATCATTGCTTCCTAACTCTTAAGAACTTGATCCACTTCTCATAGTTTAGAATCCCTTGTTATATAAGGTTTATAAATTAGCGGTGAATATCCACACACACTTCAAATGGTGTAGAATTAATAGTCGAATGATACGTGGTGTTATACTACCACTCTACTAGAGGAATTCATTCACTCTATTTTTGTGGTGACTCGCAGCAGAAGCAATGTAGGTAGGTCTCCAAGATTTTGTTTATTGCTTCCATATGACCATCCGATTGTGGATGATAAACAGTTGAATGACTTAGACTTACTCCTTGCAGTCGCAACAATTCCTTCCAAATTTTACTCAAAAAAATAGGATCCCTATCGCTAATTATCAACTGTGTTGTTCCATGTAACTTGAACATCTGATTGAAAAAATAATTTTGCAATGCCATTAGCCGAATATGGGTGCTTCACCAAAAGAAAATGAGCATATTTTGTGAATTATGTCAATAACCACCAAGATAACTGATTTCCCTTTTGATATCGGCAACCTTTCTATAAAATCAACACTAATCTCCCTCTAACTTCCTTCAGGAATATAAATTGGTTGTAACAGTCCCGAATAGGCTGCATTATCATATTTATTTTCCTGACATGCTCTGCAATTCTGAACTTAAGCTTGAGCATCTTTGATTAATCCCTTCCAATGGAACATGTTCTGTAATTTTTTCATGGTTGTCATTACACTTGCATGACCGTCCACAGCATCATCATGACTTATACTAATTATCTGTTCCCTAAATGTCTTATTGGCTCCGACCCCTAGTCGACCTTTCCACCTCAACAATGCTCCCTTCCATTTATAAGCAGTCGATTTCAGAGTTTTGGACTCTAACCTTTTAATGACGTCCTGGTTTGACTAATCTTCCACCCAACTTCTTTTAATATCTTCCAATAGTCCTTCATACAATTGTGTTATAGATAGCATCAGTAGCTCTGCACTAAAGATTCATGAGGGAGCATCTGCCACTACTATATTGAACTTCGAATTCATAAGCTAGTAGCTTGTGTAACCATGACTGTTTTTGAGGAGTTGATAGGCATTGCTCTAATAGATACTTGAGGCTTTGGGGATATGTTTTAACCACGAAAGGTTTACAACTCAAGTAATGGTGCCAATACTTTATAGCTTAAAGTTATGGTCAAAAGAGTGGAAGATGTTCAGGTTTTGGGGGGAGGGGGGAGATCTATTGCACCCAATCACAGAGCCCAACCAATGATGTTGGACCTCATTCCCGGTGCCCAACTATCGTTCCAAAATCATAAGCGTGAGTGGAATACCCCGTAAGGTTATTTCAATGAACCCTTACTTCCTTTCCATTACTCTTTTTGGATTCAATACCAAGGGATATGAATTTTTATAGAAAGGTATAAAAATTCATTAGGAGTCTATTGCTTTAGGAATCACTTCATTTGGAGGTCGGATGATGAAGTTATGGCCAAAAGAATCAAGTATGTTTATGTCCTTAATCAATTTGTACCTGTCTTGGCGCAAATGCCATAACTTTTGCTACAGATGTATGATTGATGTAGTTTTTAGATGGTTTGAAACAAGACTTCGAGATTTACAACTTTTATGAAGACTTCAAAAAAAGATTCTACCTATAAAATGATAAAAAATCGTGATGTACTGTAATTGTCCCGTGAATGTCCGTTTAACGGACATCCATGTCTGTTTAACAGACATAAACTAGCTTGGAAGCCTTTTTCACCAGAGAAGGTTCGTTTAACGGACATTCATGTCCGTTTAATGGACATGGGGGTTCCCCAACTCCTCCAATGCCTCTCCAATGCTTCCAACATCCTTTCTAACACCATAATCACTCATAATCTCCC
>JAOQMP010000001.1:21227890-21239581 GCA_027563575.1 Erythroxylum pedicellare
AGTATCTCTATACTTTAATTTATGAGATCAATCATTTTCTTTAAAGAAAGAAATATAAGGTGTGCTAGTTTTACCATTTCACAATATACCATCTTAATGAAATTATAATTATGAATAATACATGAATATAAATTGAATATCATAATTATGATCTCATCATAATTCATCACAATAATTATTTCAAGGATTTTGAATTTATTATTAAAAGATTAAATGCAGTTAACAAAATACATTAAGATAAATATTGTCTTTATTAATTGAAATAATAATGTCATATACAACGAACTAATAGGATGTAAGGCTATAAATTAACATAAGGATGACAATGAACCAAGTCAAATCGAGCTTATTGTCAGCTTAACCCTAAATTTTTGGTTTGAGTTCAGTCTAAAACCTATTTGAACTCTGATTGTTTGGATCAAACTTAAGTTCAACTAGGCAACTTGAAGCTTGGACTAAATGCCATTACACTCTTCTATAAGTTAGGCTCCACCTACTCAAATCCTTACTATATAAATGAAACACAAACCCAAAACCTCAAACTTCTCACTCATAAGAAAATAGCAAGTCAGGGGAGCGATTAGAACTATCCTTTAGTAGGACAATCTCCAAATGAGAAATGGGCAATCAAAGCTTGCACCTTTTTGCCCTTCAAAAAGTAAAAGTTTCTTTTTTTACACTAAATTCTCTCAATAAGAGGCCTAAAGTTGGAAAAAGAAGTTAGGAAGAAAGACGAATATACCACATATAAATGGAAGATAATGCATATGTAATTGACAATCATATGCTAGCAATGACAAAAACTGAACACAATAAAGGACAAATTTCGATTAGAGAAAATAGCTAGGTAAAGAAAGATTCAAACTTTGGATGCATTTGGCTTCAAATTGACAATATAAAGAGTGTATAAGTCATTCAGGTTAGGCTAGGCTGAAATATTTGAGTTAGAGTCTGGCTCAAAGCTTTAAATTTTTTAAGGAAAAAGCTATCAAAACACCATAAAATAAGTAGTAATTAGAAGAATAAAGACAATAGCAATGTGTTTTAGGATTTGGCATAAGCACTTTAAGTGAAAGTCACGACTTTCAAACTTCAAATTTGGAAGAGAAAAATATTAAATGTTGTTTGAACCTTATCTTGACCAAATCTAGGTGGAAATAAGTCAAGTTATGATTTGTCGGATCTAAAGAATCATAACAGAAAGATCTCCACGTGGGATAAAAGTGGCTACAAATAGTGCCAAAAGAAAGGAGTAAAAGTATCCTAAGTTTCGTAAGCTTTTTCCAACTTTCCACAAAGTTTTCTTTTCCTATATTTAACAAATAATATAGTAGGCTTTCTTTGTTAAAATGACATTGAACCAAGTCAAATCAAGCCTATTGTTAGCTTAACCTTAAACTTGTGGTTCAAGTTTGTCTAAAACCTTATTGAACTTGGATTGTTTGGTTCAAACTAGTGTTTAACTAGGCAGCTCGAAGTTGGCCTAAATGCCATTACACTCTTTTGCAAGTTAAGCTCTGCCTGCTTAAATCCTTACCATATAAATGAAACATAAACCCTAAACCTCAAACTTCTCATTCATAAGAAAATAACAAGTTAGAGGAGCGATTAAAGCTATCCTTTTTAGTAGGACAATCTCCAATTGAGAAATAGGCAATCAAAGCTTACACTTTTTTGCACATCAAAAGGTAAAAGTTTCTATTTTTACACCAAGTTCTCTCAATAAGAGGCATAGAGCTGGAAAAAGAAGTTAGGAAATTTTATAAAATATAGCAGCTATGCATAACAGATTTATAGGGATTATACAATTAATGTATATAACGTATTCATAGGGATTTTAGCATAATCATAGGAATTACTTTCCTAGTATTATTGCATAAATACATGTATTGTTCTAATAGAAAATATGAAGAACATTCTTCTCATCTTCTTTACTTTCTTATGGTATTAGAGCCTAGTCGAGTTTCTAGGCTTCTTTCTTACCTTTTTTTTTTTGGTTTTATGTCGTATCATGAGACAATGTACTACTTTTATGGGTGACACATCTTAGGAGAAATTTTGTTCTCACCTCCTCCTTCACACGACTTTACAGGTGTCAATTGGCCATCCTTTCAAATCCGATTGTTAGATTTCTCCCACGCACCACCCAACCCCAGACTTCATTTCCACACACAAACGCATGAGGGCGTATAAGTGGCCTTCTGTTGAACCGGTTTCTTCCTCTGGCATCACTTCCTTTGTCCCTGTCTGAATATCCAATTAGTTTCTTCCAGATGATTTGTGTTGGTGTAGGTCGACTGTCCTTCACTGCTCCCGAGTGTTTCTGAATTTATTTTAGTTTTTTATTGTGAGGTTGACTTCTTCTTTTCTTCCTTTATTTGCTTGATATTGTCATTTTAGATTGATTTAAAATGACTGAGAATAGTGATATGGATGATGATAAGAAGACTATTACTAAAATTATGTTGGGTTGATCCAAAATTGTTGATAGAAAATTGACCAAAAGAAAAAATTATACGCAATGGAAAAAAATTATTTGTAGATTTGTGACTAGTTTAGATTTGGAAGATCAATTAACTAGTAATTCGCGTTCTAAGATTGATGTTGTTACTTGAAAGAAATGGTTAATAGAGGATTATAAATTGTTTAATTAAATCCAGAATACTCTAGACCCAACTGTTGATGATGTTGTGAACCATTGTGATAGTGTCAAATAACTATAGGAATATATGGAATTTCTGTATGTTTACAAATAAGATCTGTCTAATGTTCATGAATTAATGTTAAAGATTTATCAAGGGGAACAAAAAGGTCACTCTCTACTTCATTACTACACTGAAGTAAAACAAGCCTTTAAAGAAAAGCAAGTTATGTTTCCTATTGTTACTGACATAAAGCAAATGAAAAAAAAAAGATGAACAAATTGTGGTATAATGTTTCTTAGTAGGGTTGTGTTCTGAATATGACATGACACAGGCACAATTGTTAACTAGTGAGATGCTTCCTTCCTTTATAGACGTATATGCCCGTTTGCTTCGAGTTTGTAAAGATGGTGACATGACTTCTGATGTGGTGCCCAATGACATAGTGGCGTTGGTTAATAATGTTTCAAATGTTAATCACGGTGGTAAAGGTGGAAACAATAGTGGTTCTGTCACTAGGAATAGTAGCAACGCTCATACTTGTAATTACTCTGGAGTTAAGGGGTATATCAAGAAGAATTGTTAGAAATTGCATGGTAAGCCTTCCAAGTACTCAAGTCAGAATAATAATAGAAAATTTACAAATATGGCTACTCAGGATGACATTCCACCACTTCCTCAATCATCCTCACCTTTCATCACAATTTCAGTAGATGAGTATGCTTGTTTAACTAATGCCCATTAACAAATTTCTACTACTTACGATTCATAGTATCCATCCTTTGTGACATTAGCTTTGGCTAATATAGGTAACCCTACTGCCTGTCTCTCCACCTCATCTCGTAGTTGGGTTATTGACTCAAGTGCTACTAATCATATGAACAACAACACAGGTAGCCTCTCTTCTTTTAAGGCTACTACTAATTTACCTTATGTTACTTTAGCCAATGGATTTACTACTTTTGTAATTGGATGTGGGACAACAAACCCAACAAAATCCCTCCCATTATCATCTTTTTTATGTTTATCACAATTCCTTTCTAACCTCTTATCTATCAGCTAACTTACCAAAAGTCTCAATTGTTGCGTTGTTTTCTATCCTGATTATTTTCTTTTTAGATCTTGGGACTAAGCAGACTATTGGTAAAGCATGTCTAGTAATGGACTATATACTATTGATTCGACTTCTAAACTTGTACCTTGATCGACTGCTTTCACAAGCTCATCTTCCTTTTTGTAACTTCATTATTGTTTTGGTTATCTGTCTATACCAGTTTTACAAAATTTATGTCCTAGTCTTAAACGAGAATCTACCTTAGAATGTGAAGCTTGTTAATTAGCTAAACATCATAGAGTATCTTATTCTCCTAGACTAAATAAACAAGTTGAGTCTTCTATTTACTTGATGCATACTAATGTATGGGGTCCTTGTTCATCCAAATTTAATTTTTGCTATGTTTTAACATTTATTGATGATTATTCTCGATTACTTGGCTTTATCTTATGAAATCTTGATCAGACTTATTTAATATATTTTGTGCCTTTCATGCTAAAATTAAGACTCAATTCAACAAATCCATCTGTATTTTGAGAAGCGATAATGCTAAAGAATATGTTTCCCATACTGTTAAATATTATCTCTCTCAATATGGTATTATTCATTATTAATTATGTATTGTTACTCCTCAGCAAAATGATGTAACTAAGCAAAAAAACCTTCACATATTAGAAGTTGCCCAGGCATTGTAGGTCCCAAAATTTTTATGGGTCGATGCTATTTCCACTGCTTGTTTCTTAATCAACTGAATGCCTTCCTCTATTATTGATGGTCATATTCCATATTTCCTTCTTTTTCCCTCATCTACATTATTCCCTCTTGCTCCTCGAATTTTTTGAAGTACTTGTTTTGTTCAAGACATAAGACCTTAGGTCTCAAAACTGGATCCCAAATCTCTTAAGTGTGTCTTTTTAGGATATTCTCGTGAACAAAAGGGATATTGTTGTTACTCTCCTTCTTGGGGTTGTTACTTAGTATCTGCTAATGTTACTTTTTTTCGAGAATACACCTTTCTTTGATTCTCCTGTGTACTCTTCTTCGCACTCCAGCAATTCACAGGATGATTTTCTTATTTATACTAGCAGTGAACAGATAGTTTCTCCTCCTACTTGACTTATTAATCGTCAGGTTTATTCTCTACATGTGCAACATTCTATTGGGGCACCCCCTATTAGCCAAGACATAGACCCGACCCCTTATGCTTCTTCTCCAAATGCCTTACCACCACCTAATGTTAGCCTTTACCTTCCTGTTGCTCTTCGTTAAGGTAAATGCATATGTACTTACCCTTTCTTCCTTTGTATCTTGCCATGCTCTATCTTCCTCCTCTTGGTCTTTTTAGCTTCCTTAGACTCTGTTGTTGTTCCATCATCCCTAGTTAAAGCACTAGCTCATGATGGATGGCAGGCTGTAATGAAAGAAGAGATGATGGCCTTATAGCAGACTCATCCTTGGGATCTTCTGCCTCTTCCTTCACAAGAACAAGATATGGGGTAGATTATTCAAAGATATTTTCTTCAGTTGTAAAACTTTCTTCTATCCGTCTGTTTATCTCCTTAGCTACTACTTACAGTTGGGCATTTTACCAATTTGATGTGAAGAGTGCATTCTTACATGGAGATTTACGTGAAGGGGTTTACATGGAGCAACCACCTGGATTTGTTACTCAGGTCAGGGAAAGTATGCAAAATAAGAAAGTCTCTTTATAGCTTGAAGCAATGACCTCATTCCTGGATTGGGAGATTCAGTATTGTAGCGACTGAGTTTGGCTTACGAAGAAGTACAAATAATCACTCAATGTTCTTTACATCATTTAGTTATGGGTGCATTTTATTGGTTATATATGTGGATTATATAATGATCACTGGAAGTGATGAAGCTGGGATCATAAGGTTGAAAGCATTCCTTGGGCATCGCTTTTAAACAAAGGATTTAGGACTATTGAAATATTTCTTAGGAATTGAAGGTTCTCGCAATCATAAAAAGATCTATCTATCCTAAAGAAAATATTGCTTGGATTTATTAAATGATGCTGGTTTTATTGGGGCAAAGATATGTCATGCCCCTATGATATCAGATGTGAAGTTAGAAGCCGAAGATAGAGACTTGATTGAGAATCCTAAAAAGTATAGGAAGATTGTGGGAAATTTGAACTATCTTACTATCACTCGTTTTAATATTGCATTTCCAGTAAGTGTTGTAAATCAGTTCATATAATCCCTTAAAACCTCACACTGGGATGTTGTTATTCATGTTTTGAGATATTTAAAAGGTGCACCAAGACGTGGCATCTTATATCAAAATCATGGTCACCGCATTGTAGAAGGTTTTACAGATGCTGACTATGTAGGAGATCTTTCAAATAGGTGCTCTACCTCAAGTTATTGTGTTTTTGTTGGAGGCAATCTCGTTTCTTGAAAGAGTAAGAAACAAAGTGTTCTATCTCGATCAGGTGCAGAGTTCGAATATAAGGCGACGGCATAAAATACCTATGAGCTTATATGGCTATGTCATTTACTTGGTGAGTGTTCAGTATAAACCAATGAGATTATGGTGTGAAAACAAAGCAGCTATCAACATTACAAACAATCCTTTCATGAGAGAACCAAGTATATAGAAGTTGACTATCATTTTACTCGAGAAAAGCTGGAAGATGGATCAATCTCAACTCCACATGTCAGAACAGGGAGCCAATTAGCTGATGTGTTTACCAAAGCATTACCTGGGAATCGAGTTAATTACATTTATAACAAGCTAGGCATGATCAGTATCTAGCTCCAGCCTGAGGGGGAGCGTTACAAAATATAACAACTGTAAATAGTAGATTTATAGGGATTATACAGTTAATGTATATAATGTATTCATAGGGATTTTACCATAATCATAGGAATTACTTTCCTAGTATTCTTGTATAAAAATATGTATTGTTCTAATAGAAAATATGAAGAACATTCTTCTTATCTTCTTTGCTTTCTCAATAAAAAAGAAGGATATACAACGTATAAATAGAAGAGACTGTATACATAATTGACAATCGTATGCTAACAATGACAAATACTTGAACATAATAAAGGATAAATTGTGAAATTGATAATGTAAAGAGAGTATAAGTCATTTAGGTTGGGCTAGGACAAAATACTTGAGTTCGAGTGTAGCTCAAAGATTTAAATTTTTTAAGAAAAAAGCTCCAATTTGACTAGAAGACCACTCAACTCAAATTGAGTTTGTTGACTTTGAATCAGATTTGGATGAGTACGAACTTAATTATAGGTGGAACTATCATCTACACTATAAATTAAATCGTAAACTCTTCCAATAAAACAACTATAGTATAGGAAAGTAGTAGTCGATCCCATGAGGAATTTTGTGAATAATAAAAAGAGAATTATTAATAAAACAAACTTTGATTTACAATTATTTCTGTCATTAGAATTATAATTGATCATCAATAACAACAAATGATTATTTCGTCAATCATATATTTGATGTGATATTAAATACATGTCTTTTCTTAAGATTAGTTAATCGAAAATGCATAATGCAATTAACCTTTACTGTTTACCAACCTTAGGCACAATCCAAAATTTAATCAAACAATGGCTTTATGAAATTACTGGAGTAAGATAACATAACATTTTTCGTTGTATTTATTCTAATTGAATGCTTTTCCTAAAAGTTAATAATTTTTTACACATTAAATTAAAATTTCTACTTGCTACAAAGATTAAAAGAATTAAACTTTCACATATTGAACATTTAATATAGCAGATGACCATTTTAAATAATAACTAATCATGCACAATATAAATCAATAAAAATAATCATCAAAATAAAGCACCAAAATGTAATTTAATAAATGAACAAATGAAACACTTGACAATAAGACCCATTTGTCTCCCGATGTACAAAGTTCCAAAAGCTTATACTCCCTTCAACCAAGATAATGAAATTTAGCTAATAATGGCCATAAGCACTAATAACTTTTAACAAAGAAAAGCTACTCTGATGTATGATAAATAGAGGAAAAGAAAACTTTGTGCGAAGTTCGAAAAGCAGAAGAAACTTATCCTCCTTTCTTTTGGCTTTATTTGTAGTCACTTTTATCCCATGTGGAGATCTTTTTGTAGCGATTCTTTAAATCCCACAAATTATAACTTCACTTATTTCCACCTAGATTTAGTTAAGATAAGGTTCTAACAACATTTAATATATTTTTCTCTTTCAAATTTGAAGTCTGAAAGTTGTGATTTTCACTGAACATGCTTAGGCCAAATCCTAAAAAATGTTGCTATTAACTTTGTTCTTCTAATTGCTCCTTATTTTGTGGTGTTTTGATTTGTTTAAACTTTAGCTTTGCTAATGATCATCTGAAAAATAAAAGATAAGCCAATCTTTGAGAAATAATCAATAATCATAATTAGCACAAGGGAATTCATACTCAAAATTACTGAATTTATTAATTGTCATTCCTAAATTTATAGTGATTTGACTAAATAGCCCTTAATTTATATTCATTCCCTAGGTCCACATGAAAATTTACTATCTTTTTCTTTCAATGGGTGGAGAGTAATCCTTCATATTATATCTTTTTTACCATGGGTGAAGATGAACTCTTACAATCATCTTATTTAAGTAAAGATTAACTTTTTACAAATCTTGTTTAAGGTTAAAAGAAATCCCTATAAATCTTATCAACTCTATAACATGCTCAAGGTCCTTTTCACAACTTATATATGATCTATTTATACTTGAAACAACTTAAATGGTTGTTAAGAACAAAATATTAGACATTACAATGACTAATAACAATAACATTGGTTGATCATTTTAGTGTATTGTTTCCCTTAATGAACGTATGTTTGACCAAGCTTC
Organism: Erythroxylum pedicellare; assembly: GCA_027563575.1. Lineage (NCBI taxonomy): Eukaryota > Viridiplantae > Streptophyta > Magnoliopsida > Malpighiales > Erythroxylaceae > Erythroxylum > Erythroxylum pedicellare. Next base: position 21,236,462 of record JAOQMP010000001.1, read on the forward strand.
TTAAATAATTTTTTCAAAACTTTTCAAGTTCTTTGAAAGATTAAAGTATATTTTTTAACAAAAATCTTTATCTAAAATCGTTTCAAAAATTCCTAAAAAGTATTTTAATGCATCTAGAGGTTTTTTACAATCTTCCTAAATTTTATTTTGATCATAATAAGAGTTGCAACATGCCCTAAATGCAAATAATAATATAATGATCGAGTCACTAATTAACGAAATGACCAAAATAAGATTACACGAAAGATTACAAGAAATTGGTTAAATTTTGATTCGGATGATTGCTTCTTGTTTTTAGTTGTTTTCTTGAATTGCATGTCTTTTATTTTACTTATTTTCTCTATTATTTGATTATTAAAGTGATTTAATTGACTCATTAGTTCAATGTACCTTTTTTATTGACATGATCTTTTACATACTAAGATATAAATATTAATAAGAACATATTTTATTATCAACGAGTTAGAACTTTACTTAGTTCAACATTTATTTTTTAAAGATGTAAAAAATTGGAGGTGTTTGTAATGTACGGAATAAGGTGTAGGCAATTAGTTGGGGCGAGACCCTCGGCCAGCATGAGAATCATGATATGCTGACGACTACTACGGATCTCCTGGATGGAGATGGGAGACATACGTATCAAACTCAAAAGTCATAACATTTAGCACTAGAGAGACTGGACTCCGCATTGTCTGTCTGGTCTATAGCGGCTTGTAAGCAACTATTCTATTTTATTCGACCAAAGAAAGAAAACCACAGCTTTCTACTGCTACTACTGTTAATAGTGTGCTTTGATCATGGTCATGACCATCATGATCATGGTCACTGTCATGGTCATAGTCATGGATTCAAGGGATTCAAGTTTTCTGTCTGTGTGTGAAAAAACATCTGATGATTAATACTGATTTTTTTATATTTTGTAATATAATACGTATGTAGCATAAAACAGAATACCGTCTCCCACTCGCTAGCTCAGGCGAGTGCAAGTTACACCCGGCGGGAAACTGGCAATTTCGGGAAAATCCCTCTTCCTCCCTCCCCCACCCTCCAAAACACCCTAATCCAAATGTTCCTCCTCTCCCTTTAAACCCTAACCCTAAACCTAATACCCAATCCCTTTTGGTGCTTTCAAGTTTCTCAAATTTATCAATAATTCTCACATCACATTGTGAAGGTGAAGAGTGAGAGAGCAAAAGGAAGCAACAGTCTTTTGTTCTCTCCTCTGCCAATAATTAATAATTTCCGTTTTTTTCCATGGCATTTATTCACCTCCACAACAACAAAACCCTAGAAGCACGAGAAGTGAAAGTGGACGGAAACGGTGACATTAACATCGACGGCAATCGGGCCGGGACTCCGGTTAAGTACGTGTCTTTGGACCGAGTCTACTCGGCGGCGTCTCGCTGCGTGAGCGCCGTTGGATCGTCAAACGTCATGTCAAAGAAGGTTAAAGCTAGGAAGCTCGTCGTTCACGACGATCCGTGCTCGATTAAACCGCCTGTTCTTCACGTCTACTCTCGCCGGAGCAAAAGACGCCGAGATTGCAATCGAAGCTTGTCCTTCTTTGAGTCTTTGGTTGCGCGCTCTGTGAAGATTGAAAGTATCGACTTTGAAGAATCGATTGAGCGTGAGGTGAAGAAGAAGAAGGAGAAAAGGACGAGGATTGGGTGTACTGAGTTGAAAAAATTGGAGGTCGATTCCACTGTTTTGATGGATTCCGACAGGCGGCGTTTGAGGGATTGTAGAATTCACAATGTGAATATTAATTCTAGTGATAATAATAAAAATAAAAAGCGTGGGAATTTTTCGAGGAAGAAAGTTTTGCCTACTACTAAAAGATGGGTCAGGTGGGGTTCCTGTTGTCATTTTTCTTCTAATTGTGTACTCTTTGCTTGTATTTGGCTGGATTAAGGAGTACTGAAATTGAAGTTGAAACTGCATTTTGTATGTAAGGTGGGAAATTATCAATTGAGAGTAAGTATATTGGGTTGAATGGGCGATATTGCTTGGAAACCTGAATCACAGTTGATATAGAATTGAAATGAAAGCAGCTAGCATTCAAGCAATTTCAGTACAAGTGCTTATTGCTTTGCAAGAGCAGCAAACAGTTTTCGCTTGTATATTGTTTTATTTCATTGGCTTTATCATCCACCAAAAGAGGGCTTTCGATATCTCTGTGTGTCTACAGCTTTCACCTTTTTGTTATTCACGGATGTGACTTTTGACTTTCATAGGTTGAGCTTTGATGGCGTTGATCCTGAAACATTTGTTGGGTTACCGTGCAAGGTAAGAACTTGCATCATATGCTCATATTTTCATATTAATCATTATGCGATGGTACTTCTGATTACAGTGCAAGGTAAAAACCTATGGCAACATTTGTTGGTCTAGACTTTTCTTTTGCTCCATAATTAAGCTGCAAATGCCCAGGTTTATTGGCCATTGGATGCTGCTTGGTATTCTGGACGAGTTGCTCATTACTGTTTGGAGACCAAACGACACCATGTATGAATTCACATGCCAACTTATTTCTCCTTGATAATTTTGGATTGCTAAAACCGTTGAAATTTTAGTAGCATATGCCTGACCTTAAGTGAAACATAATTCAGGTCAAATATGAAGATGGTGACGAGGAGGATCTTGGTCTTTTAGATGAAAAAATAAAATTTTTCCTCTCTCATGAGGAGGTGGTGAATCTGAACCTGAAATTCAACATGACATGTGCTGATGCTGATAGCTACAATTATGATGAGATGGTTGCATTAGCTGCTAGCTTGGATGACTGCCAAGATCTGGAGCCTGGCGATATCATATGGGCAAAACTTACTGGTTTTGATCAAAATCTTTCTTATCTATTTACAACTTTTGAATCTTTCTTCTCTTTGCTGGTGCATGTACTTGAGTGATTTTACCTTTCTCTTTTAATATTTTTTTAATTTAAAAGTCAGAGCCAATGTTTAAGAGGAAAGAAATAAGAAATAGAGGTGAAAATAATAATTCTGGGATGTTAAGCATTTGCAGAAGTTCATGGTTTCATCAATGCCTTTATTGTCCATCGGTTAGTGAATACCTATTGGCAAATAACTTCAAGAAGAGCATAAAGAAAGAAGCATGCTGGAC
>JAOQMP010000001.1:21239681-21255647 GCA_027563575.1 Erythroxylum pedicellare
AGTAAGTGGTGTAGAAAAATAACTCTGTTCTATACTTGATCTTGTTCTTGGAGATTTCTGTTGTATGTGGAACAACTGCCAAGATCTGGAGCCTGGCCAACATGGAGCTTCACAACTCAACACACAATATCTAGCATGTGACTGGAAATTTACTGTTTGGATATAAAAGAATGTGAACCAGTTATTGGATCTTGATTGAGCTGATTTGAGAATCTGGTTAATGATTATATTTACTGGTTCCTTTTCCAGGTTATATTAGTTTTTCAAACTTGGTGAGATCATTTCTGTGACATTCTCTATTTGCCACTCTCTTAGTTGCCTTTTCAGAGAACTAAGATTTCAACAGTGACTATATCCCTTTTTTATTTCATAGAAACTATATCTTGTTATATTATGGTGCAGGTCATGCAATGTGGCCAGCTATTATTGTAGATGAAGCCCTTATTTCTGATCGGAAGGGTTTAAACAGATTTAGTGGAGGAAGATCAGTACTTGTACAATTTTTCGGTACCCATGATTTTGCAAGGTCTGTGATACACTTGGGTTTTGGGGATTTATCGTGTGGGGTTGATCACTGCCTTATCTAGCAGATGGTTAAGACACATGCCTTTGTTGGAGTCTGAAATACTTGTAATCTTTTCAGAGTAAAACCAAAGCAGATAATTTCTTTTCTCAAAGGGCTTCTTTCTTGTTTCCACCATAAGTGCAAGAAGCCTCAATTTGCTCAAAGCTTGGAAGAAGCAAAAATGTAATGTGTTTTACAATAGCCTGTTACTTCCTTTTTACTTTATCTTTATTTTAATTTAGATGCTAATCTGGCATTTCACAGTAATCTTTGATTATATCTTGTGAAATTTATCCAACTTTTCTTTTTCTCTTCTTCACAACTTATGTCTCAATAAATGTCGCTAATCATATAGGGTTTGTCCTGGTACAAATATCAGACTTTGATTGATAAATAAAAGGAAATTATGTTTGAAACACATCATAGTGCATGCAGCCTATAAGCTAGGTTTATCAAGTTAAACTTGTGTGAAATGCCATATTAAAGATTGGTAATTTTAGATCCAGAGTATTGTGTTATCCGTAATTTTAAGGTGCAAAGCACCCAGTATCTGTTACATCTCAAGAGGTTAAAGGTTCTTCATCAATGCTGATAGTTTTTAATAAGTCTGCATATTCCATCTTTTAGCTTGTCTACTTTAAGGTAAGTTATAAACACTATTACCAGTGAAAATAAGCAGTAGAACAAACAGGCAGGGAGAGAAAATTAAATGGACACTTGTCCAAATGTTGAAAACATAGGTGGCTGCTGTAAGAGGTATGAAGAACAATGCCAAACACCATGGTGAAGGCCAGCTTTGACTATGAACTATCATCTGTTCCCATGTTATTGTCATGCAGATGTAAAAATCCCAACAGTTTTACCGCTGCAAGCTTTTTTTGTTTTTTAACTCTGCCTCTCTATTTCCCTTTTAAAAGCACTAGAAGAATTCCGTTCAGGTGGACAACTTGTACTTGTCAAATTGAATATGAAATACTATGCTAATTGGGCATATTGGATGCCGTCGATAGCTCAAAGGATCACACTACGAATGATTTGTTTGATGAAATGGACGCCCTTTATGTGTTTACATCTTTATAGAATAGCATCTTCTAATTTTGTTTATCTGGATATGGCTTTCGTGCTATAATAAGTGCTTTTAATCCATTGAGCTAGTATGTCAAAAAGTTTGTGTTTGGTTGTGGGTAGGGATTGCTGGATTCTATGATTACTTTTAATTTTCTCAAGCTTTGAGATTTGATGGTTTTTAAAAGTAGGCAAAAGCTTTCTTCAAGTTGATGGACTTCAAACTAAGTATGACACAAGTGTTTTATTTGTGTTTATGTAGTCTCATCTAAACCTGAAGTTTCACTGGTTACATATTGATATGTAAAATTGCTTTTCTTTTTTGTTTTTATTGAAGATGCCTCGCTGAGTATGTTTCAGTCTCCTTTTAAGCTTTCCAAATGAACAAATTTTGGGCTTTTATCAGGTACCTGAGTGAACAAAAACTTCCAAAAAGAATGCTACAATTGCAAAATGGCAAGAATGCTGATAGTTCTGAGACTCTGGGTAGTGAGGACGAAGGGAGTACAGATTCTGGTGGAGATTGTCATAAAGATGAAGGAATTCAAAAGATATTGGGAGGCCTTAGTACCTCTCCTTACGTTATTGGGGATTTGCAAATATTAAGCCTTGGTAATTTTGAGCATTTATTCTGAAACACTGTTCAAAGTTCCCCATGCATTTTATCTCAACTTAACTGTCATCCTTAAGATATTCATAATCAACCAATGCTTCAATGTCATCCTTAAGATATTCATAATCAACCAATTCTTCAAATTTCTAATATTTCAAGACATCCAAGTACTTATTACTGTATTTTCTCCCACTTGTTATTATTACTCAGATTAATTGACTTATAAATTAAAATAGTACCCTTTTACTTTTATTCCCTCCTTTTTGTTTGAAATGTCTATAAGTCATGACTCTTAATTCATAATGAGCTTTGGAAACTTGTCATTTACTATAAACTAGCAAACAACTCTTTATTGGAAATTTTAATAAATTGGTACTTATAATAATCACCGAACCTTTTTTAACAGGAAGGATTGTCAAGGACTCGGAATATTTTCAGGATGATAGATCTATCTGGCCTGAAGGATATACTGCTTTGAGGAAATTCAAGTCAATAGCAGGTGAATACTGTGGGAATTTTTCTGTAGTAACTTCAAATTCTTTTCTCAACTTACTCTTTGTTTTGAGGTGTTATACTTTTCCCTTTTAAATTAATTTTATGTTTAATTGATATTACATGACATTTTCTCTCAAATTTGAGTATTTCAGATCCAAACATTTGTACAGCATATAAGATGGAAGTGTTGAGAGATGCAGAGTCAAAGATTCGGCCTTTATTTAGAGTGACTTTGGATAATGGAGAACAGGTAAGGTTGATAAAATAAATCCTAATTCTATAAATGTGCTGATGACCCTTTTGCAATTTATTTGTTGTAAATTTCTTGCCATTTTAGCTATGATTTTTTTTGCAGTAATCTGATTATGCACTCCATGCATTAAAAGACCATCATATACACTCTCTTTTTTCTCCTTTTCGTCTGTCACTCTCACTCACTCTCTGTCTCTGTGTGTCTCTGCTTGTGTTTGGGACTCCATGTCTCTTTTATGTCAGTAGAACTGACAGTAAAGCATGTTGTGGTAGAACCCTTTGAAATTCAGTTTTTAATTATTTGCTATGGACACAAAATTTTGTTTGCTCAGATCAATGAAAGAGGGAAACTTTACATTTTCACGTACTATATACATATCTTAGTGTTGAGTTGCATTTTTTACTTTCTATATTTGGTCACAAGATCTGTATGTATCTAAGATAACCATGGTTTAAGGTGTAAGCTTTTCTATCCAATGATGAACAGTGATTTCACAGTTAAGTGCTTTCTTTTTGTAACTAACAAGAGTTCTATTGATCAAGTCTACCGAGCTAAGCAGTGAGCATTTAGGGGTGCAGGATTTACTTATGCTTGTTTGTTTTCTTTTGGTGGATTTTCTGTGACCTTTTAATTGCTCTTGAATTACATGCCTCTTAGCACTCAAAGCTAAGATCTCATTGGCATCACACATGTTACTATTTCATGCATCATTTCTTCACTTATGATTTGCTAAACCTTTATAGTTATCTCCTTTTTCTTCAGATTAAAGGATCTACTCCATCTGCTTGCTGGAACAAAATATACAAAAGAATGAAAAAACTGCAAAATGGTACTTCCAACAGCATCAATGCTGAAAATGGGGTGGAAAGCGTCTACGAATCGGGTTCTGACATGTTTGGTTTCTCCAATCCTCAAGTAATAAAACTAATTAAGGTACAAGGATTTTCTTTTCCCTGGAACTCCTTACCAAAAATCATAGGTTAAATAAATGACTCTTGATATTAAAGGATACTCATGAACTTATATGCTGAATATATAGTTGGTAAATGAGCATTTGACATGCATATTAAGAAGATAAACACTTTTTGATTGGCAGCGACATGGAACTTTTGAAACTTAATGACTTTGCTCGCCATTTTACCCTATGGGTTAACTTTCTTTTGCTTCCAGTCGAAATGTCCTGTCATTTCTAGTTGTTCTTTTCTCAGATTGTGTTATTAACTCTGATGGTAAAGGAAAAGATTTAAAATTTAAATGCAAATAACTATTGTTTCTTCTTTTGACGTTCTCAGGGTGACTTTTATTTTCTGCTTGTAGTAGTTTGACAATCATTTGTATTTGTTATGGAGATGTGTACATTGATGGTGCCTGCTTAGATTGTATATTGATTCCCTATGATGTTAACAGGGGTTGTTGAAATCCAGACTATCGTCCAAGTTATCTATGTGCAATTCTACCTCTGATAGATATCAGAACTTGCCAGTTGGCTATCGACCTGTTCGTGTAAATTGGAAAGATCTTGATAAGTGCAATGTCTGCCACATGGATGAGGTGCAAGAGAATCTTCTATCTTTAATTGCTGTAGCTCAAACTCCTTTAATTTTTATTTGGCCTATCTTTCTCTTTGCATCTTCTTGTCTTCAATTTATTGTTTGAGGGCTGATGTTTTATCTCTAACCTAATAGTGCTTTCAATTTTTTTATGTGTGGAGGCTCTAATTGTGGTTCTTTGTTTCCAGGAATATGAAAACAATTTGTTTCTGCAGTGTGAGAAATGCAGAATGATGGTAAAACCTTGTATACTGGTTCTGCTGGTTTCTGCACTATAACTTTTCCATCTGATACATAGATCCTATTATTTTTTATTTTTTTTACTATTCGTCAATTTAATTCCTTTAATGGTTTTTCTTGAAAACTTTCTTTTTTCATGTCTTGTGAAAAGTTTTATTACTTTTCATTTTAATCTTCTAGTTAATTCATATATTTCATAGGAGTAATGTTTCCTCAGGTCCATGCCAGATGCTATGGGGAATTAGAACCTGTTGATGGTGTCCTGTGGCTATGCAATTTATGCCGACCAGGGGCCCCTGAGTCTCCTCCGCCCTGCTGCCTTTGTCCTGTAACTGGTAATGTATTGTTATCCATCTTTGTCCCCTGTAAGGCTATGGATCATATGTAGCTCAAAATTTAGATTTACCTTTTCCAGGTGGTGCGATGAAGCCAACTACTGATGGTCGCTGGGCTCATCTGGCTTGTGCAATATGGATACCTGGTTTGTGTCTGTAATATGCATGCATTCATTTATTTGTCTGTTGTATTAGATTATCTGGTCTCACTTTATGCATTTCAGAAACTTGTTTATTTGATGTCAAGAGAATGGAGCCCATTGATGGCATAAATAGGATCAATAAGGTACGAAGGATGGTTAACTTGAACTTTTATGCTTTATAATCCTATCACCTCTGCGGATAAGCAATTTATCTAATTATTATAATCATTTGCTTATTTTGTGGGTGATATTGAGGACATTTCATTTGTTGAACTTGGTAGCTGTAATCTTGTACTGATGCAGAAATTTGATCTTTAAATTTCTACAATTAAATTCCTTTTAGTTGGACAATCATGATTGTTTACAATCTGCAACCAAATTTTTTGGTTCAAAAACAGGATCGTTGGAAGCTCTTATGCAGCATCTGTGGTGTAGCTTATGGAGCTTGCATCCAAGTAAGATTGTTATCTTAAGATACTAAATAACTGCTATGCTTTTATAGTTCAGACTTTCAGTTCAGTGTAATGTTCTCATGCAACTGGACCTGTTAAACGTAAGTTTTAAGTCCTCTGATGTCATTGCATGACTGGTCTTGTTAGCTTAATGCAAAAAGTCAAATTCAAAGCCCTGATAAAGATTTTGTATTCAACCGGTGCAAAGTTTAAATTGCTTTTTAACTTCTTTTGTTTCGCTGCGATGTTTTCTAGAAGTCCAATTTGCAAGAATTGCACCTCATAAAAGATTAGAGATGAGAAGCAAACCAACAGCTTTGTTTGTTGTTTGCTACCTTTCTAGGCATTTTTCAGGTCTCTATGGGCAATAATTTACATAACGGGGAAAAAAAAAAGGGGTTAAAAAAGCGTTGGTTGATATTTGATGAGGTTAATAAGCCCCCTCATCTCTATTTTTGAGGAGGTTACTAACTTTTTGAAGTTAAACTCTTTCTTTTTCCTTCTCTTTTCCAAATTTCTTCGTCTGACAACTTAAATAGTCTTGGCGACTTTTAGTGTACCACCTTTTTGAAGTTCTTTTTCCTTCTCTTTTCTAAATTTCTTTATCTGATAAGTTAATTGTTATCTCGGAAACCTACATTGCTCCCTCCTTAGTGGAGAAAGTGAGACAAAGTACGCCAAAGCAACAAAACAGTCCATAGTGCTTGGGTGGCATATTCAATTGTTCTTCTGGTCTCTTGTTCTCTCTGTAATCTACACATGCATTTAGTAGTTTGTGAATTTTAACTCTGTTGAAATCTTACCTGTAGTGCTCAAATAATAATTGCCGGGTAGCATATCATCCTCTCTGCGCACGTGCTGCTGGACTTTGCGTTGAGGTATTGTTTCCCTTTGTTACAATTATTAAGGATACTTGATTAGTTAGTTCATTTATTTAAACTTCAAATGAATGCTGTAGTTGGTAACAAAATATGCTTATATTTACTCAAACTGCATCATTCTGTATGGTCAACAGCTTGAGGATGAGGACAGACTACATCTCCTTTCTCTTGATGATGATGAAGATCACCACTGTATCCGGTTACTTTCCTTCTGTAAGAGGCACAAACAGCCATCTAATGAGAGGCCAGTCATTGATGAAAGGATTAGTAGAGTTGCTCGTTGCTGTTCTGATTATATACCTCCATCTAATCCATCTGGCTGTGCTCGTACCGGTATGCCTTTTAAGCTTCTTCTTTGGTTTCAAGTATATTAGATGCTTGCTTGCAATGATGCAGTATGGTATCTCATGTGTATGTATTCTTTCACTCTGTAAGAGTTGATTCAAGGTTTTGTGTTATGGTAGTTTTGTTTTCAAGAACCACCGAGTAATATTTTCCATGTAGCACTCCATCCTTCCAAGTCCTGGGATTTCTTTTCGTATATTTAGCTACTTAATTCCACAAAATCTGGTTAAGGAAAAGGTTCTTTCATAAATTCTTTTGATCTTCTTGAATTCTGATAGAGCCTTACAATCATTTTGGAAGAAGAGGAAGGAAGGAACCTGAAGTCCTTGCTGCTGCATCTTTGAAGCGCTTGTTTGTAGAGAATCAGCCTTATTTAGTTGGTGGTTTCTGTAAGCATGATTCATCGATTGGTAAATTGCTGCCAAATGGAGTTGTTGCCTCTAGATCTTCTTTTAACTTACAAAGGTTTAAGGCCTCTCAGCTAGATTCTCATGGCAACATTCTCTCTATGGCTGAGAAGTATAAATACATGCGGGAGACATTCAGGAAGAGATTGACATTTGGTAAGTGTCTTAGGGTTTCACACAAGTGTCGATGTCAACAATATGTAAGGATCATTTTGGAGCTTTATATGGTGACTTGTTTTTTTTATTTTTGGTTCTAGGGAAATCAGGAATACATGGATTTGGCATCTTTGCGAAGCAGCCATTTAGGGCTGGAGACATGGTAAAATTAAATTGCATATCAACTATGATAAAATTAATTTGCATATTAATATATTCTAAGTTCACAAGTATAATGGTGCTATAATTTCAGGTGATTGAATATATAGGTGAACTTGTTAGACCACCTATTGCTGATAGGAGAGAACGATTCATATACAATTCATTGGTGGTATGTTTCTTTGCTTTACGTTATTGTCTCTGTTTCTTTGTATATGCTTACATTTCTGGTTTTGGTAATGCGAGGCTATCATCATAAGACTTATCCTTACTATTTGAAAGTGATTTCTGTTGTTTTTATAGTCAAAATCTTGATTAGATTTTTAAATTCAGGGTGCTGGGACTTATATGTTTCGAATTGATGATGAACGCGTAATTGATGCTACGAGAGCAGGAAGTATTGCTCATTTGATCAATCACTCGTGTGAGGTGTGCATTTTCTCTTGATGATTTTTTGTTGTCAAACTTGTGACTTGTTTTTTCGAAAGAAAAAAAAAGGTAGTTCTGTGGTAAACTTCCAATGGGTAATTAGTTTGACTACTGTAAATGATAAATGTTCTGGTCTCAACTGTTCTGTCTTTAAACTTGTGAGAGTATTACTGGAAGTTGAAAGCTCAGTGGTGGTTGCAATTTCAGTTCAATCAATTTGTTTGCTAGATGCTTAATTATAGGAGCACTAATTTATACGTCTGCTTCTTTTTGTTTATTGTTGCACAGCCCAATTGCTACTCGAGAGTGATAAGTGTTAATGGTGATGAGCACATTATTATATTTGCAAAAAGAGATATTAGAAGATGGGAAGAACTCACATATGACTATAGGTTTTGCTCAATTTCTCAAGATCCTGTATTCATCTGTATGTTTGAGATGTATGCTGACTTTTTCCCTTGCAGATTTTTCTCAATTGATGAACAATTGGCATGCTACTGTGGATTTCCAAGATGCCGTGGTGTGGTTAATGACACTGAAGCAGAGGAGCAGGTGGCAAAGCTATATGCACCTTGCAGTGAATTAATAGACTGGAAAGGAGAGTGAAAAATGGTTGGTATGGTTATAACTTGTTTTTCTACTTCTGCAATCTCTCTCTCTCTGCTTTCTTGTTTGTAGCGAACAGACTTCTAATTCATGGTCAGATGAATATTAAAGAGCAGATGCTTTTGTTGTTGCAATGGCTTCTATTATTGGTCCGTGGATTCTCAACATTTTAATTGTATAATAGGGCAGCATGAGTGTAGGCGTAGGCGTTGATACTTATCAGTGTGATCTTCCTGTCAATTACAATCTCTAAGGTCAATATTGTGTTGAAATCTCTACTCAAAATTGCATGTTTGAAAATCGTTCTTCAATAGTGGATTTCTTTTGTTAGTGGAGACAATTTAGTTTTTATTACTTTGGTGATGAGTTTTAAAGTTCATGATCATCCTAAGGTCTAGATAATCTTCGTCAGAAATGTGGAACTATACCAACACTGAGTTATCAGTTCCAAAGCCTAGTATGACGTACTATAGAAATAAAAATCATATTTCCACGATAAAATGACTTATCTTTTTTTGACCAACACCAATTATAAGTTCTCAAAGGAGCAGGATCATAGTTTTCGTCTTCTTGGGCAATCGTCATACCTATTTTCACTAAAATTATCATTTTTCCCTGGTTAAAGGAGTTTATTTTCATTATCAGGTTTCCAATATTCCTATGCTCTAATTTCCTGCTACAGTTTGTACCAACAGTCGTTTACCTTTGTGTTTCTTTCTGCAGAGATTTGTCATTATTGAGTATGCTGGGTTGGATCTTACGAATGTTGGATGGTTTCCCCTACACCGACTGTCTGCAGGCCATTTTATGAGGAAAAAAAAAAAAAAAGTGGGTTCTGATGATTTTAACCTTGCCTTCCCGTTCTCTTCTTATGTCTTTGAGAAAATGCAAACCAAGTGATTCGGCTTCTTTTGGTCTACCTCTTTCCTTGGCCTCGAAAAACAAATTTGTAAAAAGTGCTGAAATTTGTAACTTCCTTTCAACTCACTAATTATGGACCGATTTTTAAAAATTATATCCTAATTTGTTTCTCAAATTTTAACCCTAGATAGGCATGAATTCAATGGTGTACATCTTTGTAAAAAGAACACTCATCTTGCTAATGAAAAGTCAATGCTCTGCTCATGGCATCTTTATACTTTGCCATATTGTACGCGTAATTGAAATGTGGTACTGGCACATATCTTCTCCTTTTCTATATTGGAATTTTAATCTGGTGACATGGAAGCAGGCTACTTAAATCCTTGTTCTCAATTTGCACAACCCTCTTGTGGAACCACAAGAGTCTGTAAGTTGTGGATAGAAACATAGGATTGTTTGTTGCCGTTTGGTTATGTATTGTTTCTATATGAAATGTAATTCTGTTAGAGTTGGATCTTCAGAGGGATTGCCACTATTAGAGAGAAAATGAATCAAAGTTGAGTTCATTTTTAAGCAAGCATACTTGAATAGGTTGATGTTCTTTTTTTTGTCAATTTTTCACTTTTTAATATAAAGTTTTACCCGCAATGCTTAATTGTTAATTTTTAGTTCATGTGATTATGGATGGTAATTGCCTGTTCAGTACTTCAATTGGCAACTGGGGCGCAAGTTACATCTCTATCTTTTAAGAATGAGTTCCAAAAATTCCTAGGAGTTGATTACATGCACAATTATCATAAGATCTACCACAACTTTGAACACTGACGGTAAATACTAATTTTTGCACAGTGCTCAATGGTCCATAGTTGCTGACACTTGAAATATATTGGAATGGAGCCTCATAAGCACTCAACTCATCATCATTTATATTTGACAAGTGAGTGTTGTTGGATTCATTTATTTCCTTTCCATCAATTATTTTTATTGATCTATTTATCTATTGATCATTGGAAGTCCCATAAGCATAACGTTTTTTTTTTATAAAAAAAATTACCATAAGTATTTCAATCTATTGCGAAGTACATACGCAATTGAAGGACTGTAACGATACGACAAAAGCGAAGACATAGCTGCGTCAAGTATTAAACACAACCAAATTAAGTCTTGCCACTTTAATTTATTCATCACATTGGACGTCCATGCTCCATAGACAATCTTCATCGTTCATTGGATCCTGAAAATGCAAAAATATTAAAAATTAATTGATTATATATATATACACGCGAACACACTTCGTTAACAAAAGTAGAGAAAGGAGTCGTCACTTACTTGCTGCAGTCTACGTTAGGGTCAATGGGAACAGGAACTTGGACATGGCATAAGTCAGGAAGACTTTTAGCCTTTTCAGGATTAACGTGAAAGGATTTAGCCGCATTCTGAAAGCAATAACACAAATCTCTACGTATAGGTGTGGTGTTAGCCTGGTCGTTCAAAGATTTTACTGCTATACAGCAAGTGGGGGCTGGATCATTGTTAGTACCGATCAAGTATGGTAGGCATGGCAAAAGTGAAGCTATTGCTTCGTCGCATGTAATGACTGCATTTGCACTAACAAGCAGAAGCAGGAACGTGAACATGAACCCGGAACCCACCAACCTCTTCATTTTCAACTCTTTTGCTTATTAGCTTCCCTCTTTTGGTTGTTTCGTGCATAGACTTGGGGCTCTCTGCGGCTTTTATAGTGTAAAGTCCTTCTTGTGCACTAATTATTATTAAATGTGACTTTCCCTATTTATTTCTAATAAGTGGGGTAGATCCGAACTTATCAGTAACACATATTTGGGACATTTCAAACTTAATTTAAAATATTTTTTTAGGCTTATTTGTTCTACCTAATTAATGTCTCCCTTCAATAAGCTAATAATTAGAGGTGTAAGCTTTTAGACTTTCCATGAAATTTAGATTAATCAAATTCGTTCCCTTTTACACAAATTTAAATAACAAATGTAAAATAGGGCACTCACATCTTATATAAAAATAATTTTTGCTTTTAAGATTTAGAGCAATACAACTTATTATATATAATAATATATTGCTTCGTTCCGTTGCATATTATCTTCCACAAATGAAAGTATTACACAGAGAAGAAAAAAAAAAGATATTGTGTATTTTTGCAATTATATGATACTTAGAAAATCTTACCATTCCATGAAAAAAGTCATTTATTAATTTTCGGATTTAAATTTTTAAATACATATATATAACAGCTGACCACCTTTCTTATATTTATTATATTTCAAAGCCTAATATATACGTACCGTCACATTAAATATTAACATTAATCTTTTTGTTGTTCGAAATTTGATTGGGATTCACTTTAGAAGTATAAAATTCTATCTTTAATGTGATGCATCTATTTCTTGAATAATTGAAATTGTTTTATAGCATTTAATGTAAAAGAAAATAAATAGCACTTATGTCTTATGATGCTGTTGAGAAATCTATGCCCTTTTCTTACGAGGTGTTGTAACGTATCCTTTCTGTGTTTTAATGTGACAGATGATTCAATATTTTGAACCTATTTCTACTAATTTTATATTATCGATTATTTGATTAAAAAATTAATTGAGATTTTATTAAGTTAAAAAAAAGTTCATATGATCTTCTTAATTGTCATAATTTTCTTTCCATTTTTAACAAAAATTAATATATTTGATATAACGTAACTGAAATTAAAAATATAAATAAACTATAAGATATTAAGCTATTTCTAATACCGTGGATTGAGGTCAAAATTTGAAGTAAAAAGACTATCATATAAAATTAGTAAAGTAAAATAGTTATTCTAAGGATATCTATAAAATTTTCTCACCCATATATAAGTTTTGGTGTTATCATTATTAATATAATGATTGGCGACATTGAATAATGATATTTTATATACGTACTAAATTTTGTAACCCATAATTAAATTAACTCTATTTCTAAAGAGAATATCATCATATTATTAAAACTCATTAATTTTTATAAAATTAATATATCATTAGCACTCGATTAATTATTATCTAAAATTTTATTACATAACTGTATTTAAACCTTGAAATATACTAAAGAAATATATATTTTCCTTTATTTTTGCAATGAATGAGTGCAAATATTTTGATACAAAATGAAGATGCACACTCTAGACAAATTATTTACAATTTAAATTTTATAATAAATTTGTAAAATGAAGTCTTGATTAAAATTTTATGACTACTTGAAAATTTAAAAGATAACGTTATCATATAAATATTTGACGTAGTAATCAATACAATATAAAATTTCAATTCATATGCATATATATTCATTTGTCCATGTTAATATTCAAAATTAAGACAATATTTTTTTCCTCATATAAATATATATAATTGTAGATATAATTATGTTATTAGACTTTTATTAAATATGAAATTTTATTATTTTATATTATTTTTCTTAAGTATAAAGAAATTTTATATTGAAAATATCAATTTTTAAAATTCTTTTTTTAGTATTCCTAAAAGGATTTAAACATAAATGTTATATTTGAGGAGAAATTCATAAAAGTCATATTATTCCAAGCATAAGCAAAACAATAATATTTTTCTTTTCCTTTATTGCTATACAAAATTGCATTCTAACAATTATTTTTGTAAAGATAAATTGCTATTAATAATTTACATGATTCTTGATTGCATAGTTGACACATTATCGAATTGTGCAATGCCTATCTCCCATGTTGGCCATAAAGATTTACGTAAGTTTGATACGGAGGGGAAAAAAAAAAGAAGAGTGTCGGTGAGCGTTGTCACTCTTAATATGTTCCTCCATCAAATCCAGCCTGTTTATGCATAGACCTTGAGCATCTGTTCCTTATTAGTCCAATCTCTACCGTCGATTCTTGTACGAACCTAATGGTGATTTAAGCACACTTCTAACCACTGGTTCATGCGTTATGGAAAAGGACATCTGAACCAACGAAAAAGTCCCTAAAACTAGTTCCTTTCTTCGGAGACAACCACCCAACTAGATTCAGAAATATTTGCTCCTCTGGTAAGTTAACGTCATGACTTCAAGTCAAAGTTTTAATCTTTCCGAGATTTTAAGCAATGTGTAATGATTTCTCATCTGGGTTTTGGAAATTATGGTCTACAGGAGATCAGAGATGGAGAAAATGAAAAATGGCATCTGGTTATTTCTGATAATTTGCGCATTAGCTGTAACAGTCGTTAATAGTGATGATTCAGAGAAGACGGTGGTGAAAACGGTGAAGGGGAAGAAGGTTTGCACAAGAGGGTGGGAATGCAAAGAGTGGTCTGTGTACTGTTGTAATCAGACAATTTCAGACTTCTTCCAGACTTATCAGTTTGAGAATCTATTCTCTAAGAGGAATTCTCCAGTTGCTCATGCTGTTGGTTTCTGGGATTATCAGTCTTTCATTACTGCCTCTGCTATTTATCAACCACTTGGCTTTGGTACCACCGGTGGCAAGCTTATGCAGATGAAGGAGGTCGCAGCTTTTCTTGGTCACGTGGGCTGCAAAACCTCTTGTATGTAACTTTCTTTTCTGTTCTTGCCTTTGGATTCGTCTTCTTGTTATTGCTATGAACTTTTATGTCTTTCTCTTACTTGTGTGGATATATGGCAAAACGAATGACTCATTGATGTAATGCTTGTGGTCACTCTGAGTCCGGTGTTTTTGTTTAGTTCTTTGATTACTTCTACTGCATTGAGCAGGCTATGAATGAACGATTTAATTCTGTGGATTTTTTGGTGATTGATATGGTTGGGTTAAGTCGTTAAGCGGGTTTCTCCTTCTATTTCCTCCTTTTTACTGGAACGGCAAACCGCAGCTTTCACGAAACAAAAGTAGTTAGCCTTGACTCTGTTGTGTTTGTTGTTTGTGTTCGAAGTTTGTTATTTTTGTTGATTTCTTTCACATGCATATTGTTACTCGTGATAATTTTACAGGTGGCTATGGAGTTGCTACTGGAGGACCGTTGGCTTGGGGTCTTTGCTACAACAGGGAAATGAGTCCTAGCCAGTCTTACTGTGATAACTTCTACAAATACACCTATCCTTGCAGTCCTGAAGCTGAATACTATGGCCGTGGTGCTATTCCAATATACTGGTAGGAGACGTTTTTATTCTCTATTTGGATTTATGTCTATCCAGTGTCTTTATTTTGGTGTTATGCGCATAATTATGGAGTTATAGGAGACAAGATAGCTACGTAACAGAATAGGGCATAAAGCTTGTCACTTGATAACGGACGAGTTTTGCTTTCGTAATGATCTACTGTTTCCTGTCTTTAGATGTTGTCTTATTATGCGTACTCCCGTTTTCCCCCCAAGTACCTATGAGATGATAACACTTGGGAACTTGAAAGCTGCTTCTGTCATTGTAGGAACTATAATTATGGAGCTGCTGGAGAAGCATTGAAGGTGGATTTGGTGAACCATCCAGAATACATTGAGCAAAACGCCACTATTGCTTTCCAAACTGCGATTTGGAGGTGGATGACCCCAATCAAGAAATCACAACCTTCAGCTCATGATGTGTTTGTAGGGAATTGGAAACCCACCAAGAATGACACATTGGCCAAAAGGGTTCGTGGATTCGGAACTACAATGAATGTTCTCTACGGTGATATGGTTTGTGGGCAAGGTGATATTGATGCCATGAACAACATCATCTCTCATTATCAGTATTACCTTGACTTGATGGGCGTTGGCAGAGAACAGGCAGGTCCCCATGATGTTCTCACCTGTGCTGAGCAACTCGCATTCAACCCGACATCTTCAAGTCCTGCTTCGTCTTCCTGAGCATGGCCGCCTGGTTTTATACACTCCAATCAAGTAAATAAGGGCAAATTGCCAGGACAGTTTATACGGATGTAGAAATTTATAAGCTCATTTTGTGTGTTAAGATATTCATGTGTGTGTATATAAGTGACCGACTGTATGTAGCGTTCCTGTTATGACTTGTTATCATTTTACGCGTGCCCAAAGTCACTGCTTCCTCTGCCCGTGTTTGTTTCTTACCGCACTCATAAATTAAGGGGTTTCAGATTTTTTTTTCTGTTTTTTTGTTGTCGTTTTTGTAAAATGAAAATCAGGTAAGGAAATCGTGGTTGACGTTTGTGATTTTTTTTCTGAAAATAAAAAATTGACAACAGTTTTATAGAAATTAGAAAATATCATTTTTCTTAATTTTAAAAACATGTTTTTTCGACATAAAACTAACATATCCTTGCATTCTATATCATATAATAATAATATAAAAAAATAAAAAGTACAAAATTTATAATAATAATAATAAGATAATTAATTTAGTATAATAAAATTACTAATATTAAAAATATTAAAAATAGTAAGTGAAAAATTTATA
>JAOQMP010000001.1:21272111-21286857 GCA_027563575.1 Erythroxylum pedicellare
AGGAACCATACTATTTGCTTATTTTGTAATAAGCATTTGAAAGTAGAGGAATAACTCGATTGAAGAATCATTTAGCTGGGGTTAAAGGAGATTAGAACCCTATAAAAAAGTAAGTCATTATGTGAAGTGACAAATGAAAACTTTGCTTAAAGAATATCAGTAAGAGAAAGATAGAAGGGAAAGCATGAATTTTGAAATTGGTAGTGAAAGTTCTTTTACTGGTTTTCGTGATGATTGTGGAAATGTTGAAGTAGTATGTATATGTATATGTGTCCAAAAGGAACGTTTTTCCAAATTGTGAACATGTTATAGGTTAAATTCCAACCACTTATACTAAGACTTATTAATGTCCATTAAAAATTGTAGAAGCAACTTATATATTTAAGAACCAATTATAGAATGGTGGATATAATATTATGGTTTGTTAGAAATGAAAAGAAGATTCAAAGCTTTGAATAAAAAAAATACATTTCTAAAGAAGTTATATACTTCAACTTGATTCTCATGTTATGAATGTAACCTTCAACTTAATCCTCATGTTATGAATAGATGTGTATGAACAATTATATAAGATATGTTATTCATTATTTGGTAATTATGTAAATCATGCCATTCAACTTGGTCTTCATGTTTGAAACTTTAAATTAAAATTGTTCGAAATTGTTGGAAATGAAAATTATTTATGTATGTTTTATGATTATTGGAAATGAAAAATATTTATGTATGTTTTATGTAATTCTGTTTAAATAATTGAATTATTGGTTTTTGACTTATAGTGAATTTGTGTTTAATGAAATTGAATTGTGTATGATGTATAAGTATATTATATAAGATGGACATGCATATTGTGTAATAAAATTATGTGTTCTTTATTTTGATATATGCATTCATTTATTTTTACAGATGAATGGAAAGAAATTCAAGTACTCCTGCGCATACCACTTCAAGAAGATGCAATGATCCAACTTGGGCTTGTGTTAGGTCTCCGGTATAAGGAACCATACTATTTGCTTATTTTGTAATAAGCATTTGAAAGTAGAGGAATAACTCGATTGAAGAATCATTTAGCTAGGGTTAAAGGAGATTAGAACCCTATAAAAAAGTAAGTCATTATGTGAAGTGACAAATTAAAACTTTGCTTAAAGAATATCAGTAAGAGAAAGATAGAAAGGAAAGGATGAATTTTAAAATTGGTAGTGAAAGTTCTTTTGCTGGTTTTCGTGATGATTGTGGAAATGTTGAAGTAGCAGTGCTAATGCTAGTGTTCCATCCTAAGCCCAACAAAAAGTGAATGTTACACTTAGACATGATGTTAGGAAAACAAGAAGACAGGTGACTAGTTTTTTTGCACCATGAACAACTCCTAGAACCCAACCTTCAATTCGTAATACAATGTAATTAAGAGATGCAGCTCATGTGTCGATATGGCAGTAACTAAATGGAGATACGATATAGGTTCATCATTCAATGCTTCTTAGTCTTACTATTATCAGCCTGTGGTGGATGCAATAGCCTCTTACAGTTTGGGGTACAAAGTTCCTTCGATTGATGACTTAAGAGGTAAACTTTTGAATTGTTCAGTTTCTGAAATTAAAAGTTATTTGGCTAAAACAAGAGTGATTTGGGATACTTTTGCGTGTTCAATCATATGTGATGGCTGGACAAATAGGAGACAAGAGCCTATTATTAATTTTTTGGTTTATTCTACAAATGGCTCAATATTTTTAAAGTCTATTGATGCATTTAGTCTTATTAAAAATACTGATACTTTATTTGAGATATTTGATGAAGTTGTGAATGAAGTAGGGTCAGAAAATAGTCTTTTTTTTAGACTCCCTGTGCTACACGTTGCATTAAACTAATGTTGAAAAATATAGTGGATCCTAGGTATTTTCCTATTATTGATGCCATTATGTAGAAAGCTAAAAAGGTGACCAAGTTTATCTATAATCGTGTGTGGATGTTGAATTTAATGGAAAAGAATTTACCAATGATAAGAATTTGTGTCGTCCTGATGTGAAAAGATTTGTAACGAATTTCTTATCACTTCAGTCTTTTGTTTCGATAAAGAAAGAACTAAGACAAATGTTTACAAGTGATAAGTGAGTTGCATCTCAGCATGCTATGTCTAATGCTAGATTGAAAATTTCTAGCATTATACTGGAAGATAGAAAATTTTGGTCTCAATGTCAATGTGTTATATGAATTTGTGAGTCTTTGGTGAGGGTGATTTGCTTAACTAATAATGAAGAAAAGCCAACAATGAGTTATTTTTTTGATGTCATGGAAAGGGCAAAGGAAGCAATCAAGATCAATCTAACACATATGCCTTCTTGTACACACACTATATCTTGTAATTATCAATGAGAGATGAGAAAAAACAACTTTCTTCTTCATTGTTTGCAACTGGAGCGTTTTTTAATCCTACTGTATATTTCAAACCAAATTTTGCAAAGAAAGATAAAGTTAGTAGAGGAATGATATTCGCTATTACAACAATTGTTGATCATGAGATGATACAAAATCTCTTGAGCTCACAAATGAAGCTTTATAAGTTGTCTTCTAGGAATCTTGAATTGTCGATTGCTATTCGACAAAGAGCAAAACCTTGTCTAGATACTAGCTGTTTCTTTTTTCTTATTTTTTGAAAATTAATTATCACTTTATTTCTTTTGTTACAATTTAAAGCGTCGAGAAAAGTATAATATTATCATTATTAATTTCGAAAAAATTCTTATAATTTTCTAATAATTAATTTTTATTGGTTACTAGAACTCTTAATGGCACAAGTAGTTCAACAAATTCAATTTCCATTGATAATATCAATCTCTTGGCGGATTAGGTTTTTGAAGGACCGAGTTTGGTAGATGTGGATGACTTGGAAGATAATCTTGAATGGGAAAGCACTGACATGTCATTTGATGCATTGAATTTAAATGACGATGATGAAGAGGCTTCTCTTAATGATGAGAATTTGTACCAAATAATAACTAGGGTCAGTGCAGTTATAGCAGGTATCTTCTTGTTGATGGTTGAAGGAAGTTCCAAGTTTTTGTTTGTCTTGTTCATTTAATTTTACTTATATTTAATGTATATGTTAAATTTTATATATGTAATGTAATTGTAAATGGTTTTTTTTCGAGATGTTACATCTACTTAATTGTTTCCTCATTACGAACTCTCGTCGTAAATTGTAATAGTTTGGGAGTAAAGAATATCATTTGTTCTTTTTATTGAATATTTTGATGTAATTATTATTTATTATATGATGACATTGCAATCTTTTTAATACTTTGTATTGTTTTTAATTTTATATTCGTATGATGATTATTATTATTTATATTAATTTTAGTTATTATTTATGTAAAATATCTTAAAATTATTATTATTTCATATTAATTGTGGTTATTATTTATTATTATGATTTTTGAAGACATAATTGATGTGAACTTATAAAATATACAGTACAATCATATAGTATGACAATAGACTATTTTACAACTTTTTAAAAAATTCAGAGACTATTCTATAAATTTAAAAAATCACTCGAAACAGTACCTGAAATTGGTTGATACTGATACAGTATCGTACTAGAACCCAATTCCGTACCAACGCCGGTATGATATTCACAACATTGATTATTACATAGAAATTACCATATAAATTAATAAATATATAATGAACGTTTAATAAATTTAATTATTTTAATTTTTAATCAAATGAAAATTTATTAAAATTTAATATAATGAATAAATTAATCGATTTTGAGGCTTTTGATAAATATCGTTTCTGTAAAATTTTAATTCCAAAGCATTCATACAATATGAACATCCAAATATCAAGAATTACCAACTTTTCACAAAATACGAAAAATTTCCACAATTTTTAAAACACATGCACATGGCCATGGGACATAGGAAAGATGGCGTCTTGCCCTCCTATAAATTATACATTGGTCACAACAAAGCTCAGCTCACATAAAAACCATTTCTTCCCTTCTATTTATACCACAGTATACAAAGAATATCAAGTGTTTTACATTCGGTGACAATGGGCTATCAATAGAATCCCTCTACCAGAAAAACCCAAACTTTTTGAGCATCTGAATTCATCCACACTATATATATTCATTACAAATTCCCCCCGTAAAAGGGAAAGGAAGAGAGCGAGGACAAAGAAGAATAAAGGAGGCTACCCTTAGCAAAATTTATAAATTACAGCCATCAATCATGGCGAAAATTTCCTAATTTGTAATCACAGTGGGCAGACACACGAGACCTTGTGCGTGAAGCCCCTATGCTTTCTAACATTTAAAGCTAAGTGACATGGGATGAATCTTGTCTCAAAAGAGACAAACAACGTAGAAGTCGCAACTAAAAAGCACTCGAGAACCGAAAATGGAAAATGAAAAAAGAACCCGCAAATTGCTTGATAGCAGCATTTTAACGTGTAATTGGCTAGAACAGACTCACCAAAAATGATTAATTCAAGCACATGGTGGAGAGAACTCAGACTTCCCGATCCACTATGGACAAAAGAAATGGGAGGCATGCAAAGCTCCATTTACTTTGAAGCTCAGCATTTCAATGCCCGTTGACCTGCATGACCGCCAAACCCACAAAAATCTTCAAAGAGAATGACCACCTCTGGTCACTTCAAACGATTACTCAATAGATGGAATAAGCAGCAAACAGAAAGCAATGCAAATTTGTGTCAAATGGTGTCCAAATCGTGTCTCATGAAGCAGCGGCAGTGGCAGCCGATGCTTTCTCCATCTTATCCTTTTCAATCTCTGTTCTTCTGTTTTCAGCATGCTGAGCAACACCATTTGCCAATGCTTGGTGATGGAAATCTAGCGTCTGCATAAGTTTCTGGACCCTCAAAGGATCTGAAGCTTGAATAGCTGAAGCCAAACAAAAATGAGGTTGCAGCTACATACTTGACAGAAGTACGATTCAAGTGCCAAATAATGTCTGATCAAGGAAGAAAACCTCTCTCACCTTTGACAGTATCCACAAAAAAAATGAAAGGGTCCACCTCATCAATTGGCGACTGCAACTCTTCATCGTCGCTGTAGTCATCATCTGAATCATCGTCGTCATCGTCATCATCATGTGGATGGAAAGCCTTTGCCTGTCAAATGAATATTTCAGTTAAAAATCAAGCAAAACACATCATAGCAATGTAACTATCACACCTGAAGTAATTTCATGACACAAAATCCCCTCAGGATATAGTCTAGATCTACAATTTTGTTTCTGGCCCTAATCCAGATATCCAAGAAAAAAGCAAATAAATAAGGATGTGTTTCAATACAGCTCATAAGAATCAATGTGCTTGTATGAATTAGTCATATGTAAGCATATCCTCATTATTGTCAACACAGCTCATAAGAACAACAAATTGTCTGGTATGACATTAATTCAGTCCAATTCCAGTAAGATTAAACTGCTCAACCAACCAATTTGGATAACCTAAATTTGGACGAATTCGATCAAAGATAAATCTGGATGATATAAGCATCCAAAACAGCAAAGCCAAGGAAGCATCTTGCTTGCAAAGCCTAAGATGTGAGCCTTCCATAAACAAAGTTAGCAGATAAAGGGCAGTGCTTCTGCATCTTCTTAAATCTGGGTCCCTATTCCCTTTTGCTTTTGATAAACAAAATCCAGAACTAGAAAGAAGGATGCTGATTTTAAACTTAAAATAATTATTACTCCATTGTGCTCCATGCTACAACCATAGCGTTTCATATTATTGCCACAAATTGAGAATTACTGCAGTCATAATCTCAGGAGTTCTGTATTACTTTTTAAAAGTTAACATTCATTCCCTTTACCTTAACCTTCAACCCACAAGATGTCCACAAAAAAGTACAAGGAATGCACAAATACAAGTCTGGCCGAAACAGACTTTAGGATTGCACAAGTAAAAGTCTGTGCTGCCACAGACTTATTAGTTATGTTTCAAAATATTTGCGATACTACAATCAAGGTTGTGGGAAGGATTGAAAAAATTTTGAAGTGCTTTGGTGGATAGAATGAAGAAATACAGTATCCCTCAGACGATATTCAATGTGTCAAAAATCTTCACATGTTATCGATTGCTAGTTGGATGCTTGCTTGAAATTTTGATTCAATATTAGTGGAGATACCTATATAATCCTAGTAAATTGATATACGAAAACAAAATGGCATAGTTATGAACAAATTAACACACCTGAGCAGCTAACTTTTGAAGTTTAATGCTGTCTGCTTCATCCCCATCCTCAGTATCATCTCCCATCTCCTTATCAAACCCATCACCATCATCATCTTCATTATCAGACTGGAAACCATCCATATCATCCTCATCTTCCGCCTCTTCTTCCTTTGCAGCTTCTGTAAAACATAATATAAAGAAGTGTTATGGCTGGAAGCATAAACATCGTCCGCCTACGAATGAATAAGGGAAAGGAGACTACAGGACAGACCAGCAACTTGATCCCTGTATGCAACTAGGAGATCAAGTGTAGCCCTGAAAACAGGCTCCAGAGCCTCGCTAGGCAATTGATCAGCTGGCAGCGAAAGCAATGATGTTAACCCCAAGCAACAAACTTTCTTATCATGTTCCCTGCACCAGAGAATCATTTAGATTAGTGATTCTACTACCCCAAAAGTGGAAATTAAGCATTGAATTTGTCTAAAAAAGAACAGAAGGCAAACTAAGTCCAAACTCCAAATTTTCACTTGACCATTTCTATAAAACCTTGGATGAAATCACAAAACAGATATTACCTTTTAAAATTAGCTCGAGTACCATTCTTTTTACATTGCTGCAACATCTGGAACCAAAGACCAAAAATCTCTGTAGCAACACTAAGTTTATGCAGTGTGCTGAGTGTGAAAGCTGCATTGTAATAAAGAGCATTTGCAATCTGCAAAAGTATTCAACACGCTTTATAGGCTAACTGTCAATCAAACAATTAGATAACAACCAGAGTTAGAAGATAAGGACACTAATATGAGTAGTGTGGCTAGAAATAAATAGTTATAGACAGGGGAGCTTCATTTAATAATAATACTACTAAAATGACTTTAACTAGCTTATCAGGCTTTTCCAACAATGAATTAAAAACAATGAGATTATTAACAGCGGAACCCATAACTTCTTCAATGTTGGCATTAATCAGAGGGAAATTATTAGGGAACCAAAATAAACATTATTGCAACAACGAGGATTCTGAACTAAGGCTATTTGAAAAAGGGAATTCTTATAAGTGTAATGGAAAAAATGTAGCCTCTATACCACTTTCATAAGAAGGCATTTCAGGTATGATTTCTCAGTTCTTCGCAACCTCTCAACAGTAATTCTCAGATATGGTTCAACCCACTGGTCCACCTGCCCTTTACAGTTCTGAAAAACTACTTCGATAAGCTTTGGGGCTGGCTCAATATCACTATCCTCCAGGTTATCATCTGCCATGGTCTGCCAAAAAAACCAACAAAACATGGAACACATCAGCAATAGCAAGTAAAAAGTGTAAAACAAACAATAACAATGAAACGTAAACAATAACAGCATGTTCAATGGAGTAATGGTTCTTTTTTACTCTGATTGAATTAAGCAGACAACAACAAAATAAATCTTTTTATGATCATGAAGAAACTAACAGATGAAATCATGTTCCAAAGGCTTTTCTGATAATCAGGATCCTTGCACGTCAGGAAATGAGTTGTTCCTCTAGAGATATAGTTGTCCAAAGGAACCAAAATGTCTGCATTAAAATAGACCAAAAAGATATTTAGAAAATAATAAATATGGTCCTCGTAAGAAAGCAAAACATAAGGCCCATCCAGTGCATCACAACATATACAGTTGTGACATTTAGTAGAAATGAAAAGTAAAAATTAGTTCAGGAAAATTAGTTTCCAAGCACAGTTAACAATTAAACGGATAGAGAGGTAACAAATTGCCAGCATATCATCAACTGTAAACTGCAGCTACGAATACATACTTGGAAAGAAATCAACAGCCCAATCTGCCAATGCTTCCATCATCAAGGGCCAAAGACTCCACATATCCAAGGATATTGTTGGCGAGAAAAAGGTCATATACGAAACAATTTCCAAGACTTCTTCAAATACATCTGCAGAGATGCAGAGAAAGAAAGAACCGTATGAATTGAATATTTGAGTCATAAACAAAAAGTTTTGACTAATGTCCAGCTGCTGAAATCATAATACATGTCCAAGATTTAGGGTAACATGAAAATTAACATAAGCATACCTTGACCATCAGTTGTCAACATCCTACGCATTATAGGAAGCAAAGTAGGCTCAACTTGGACAAAAAGATGAGGCAGCCTACTAACTGATTCAAGAATTGTGCTGATAGCACGCAAACAACCAACTGCTGCCAAAGCACCAGTATCATCAGCTTCATCATCAGCTTCTGCAGTGTTCATACACCTCCAAAATGCAGCTGCCTGAATTTAAAGATTCCTTAATCAGCAACATAAAGTACATAAATTAGCTCCAGAGAAAATAAACAATCATTACCAAATTCTGGCATAGCCCAAGAGCATAGGGTGCCATCTCCTCGCCAAATTTGTCTACTATAGTTTCCAGAGTAAAAACCAAGTCCTCATTCTCAACCTCATTCATTAGTTTAAAGAATTCTGGACAAATGGGTGAAAAGAGAAAAAGAACAAGTATATCAGAAATCTTAATAATCCACTGTAATCTCAAAAAGCCTTAATAAATACTAAACAAAAGGTGAAATGAATCACTTGGGTCCTAGAAACAAATTGTGCTCGGCACTTTTCAGCTCATGCTTTGCAGAATACACTTTCATTGCACTCTTATATGTAAAGTTTTAAAGCATAAATAAAAGCCAGATGCCATTGTTAGCATTTGGACAAAAATTCAACTGAAATAGTTAAGGTATAAATTGACAGTACGTAACTTTCAGAAACAATCTATTATCAAACAGATTGCCAAGCCTCACAAAATTCCTTATTGATTTAGCCCACTAAGTGTTTGAAGAAAGCTCATAAATAGCAACGAATTTGACAAAATAGCAATGTTCCATCATCATACCATCAAGCAGTTGAGGGAGAATTGGGCGGATCTCATTTAAATCTGCATAATTAGGAAAAAATTTTGAGACAGAGAGAGGATAACATTGAAGACAGAGCGAACATGGGTAGGGGGAAGTGAAACAGAGAGAGAGAGAGGGAGGAGAAGCCATTTGCCTTTACAAGCTTCAACAAAGCTTCTCAATGCAAAAACTGAGTCAACACGAACAGGAAGCTCTGAATCACGTAAGCGAGCAACAACACTATGCAAGGCTTTGCGAAAATTGTTCTGGTCCAAGAAGTTAATGTGGGCATACTGTCCAGCAACCCATGCTGCCTGATGTATATGCACAGACAGAAAATAAATAAATATAACATAAAAAGAACATCAGTTGAAAAACAGACCTTAAAAAAATGAAAATATCATGACACATGATCAACGTAAAAATAGGATTCAAGTCAACCGAAATGCATGTATATGGTCAATAACATACAAAAATTCAAAGATCTTAAGGTCTAAAATACCTTTGCTCTGAGATGCCCAACAGGACTGCTAAACTCAGGGAAGACATGCTGTATTAGCATTCGCTCCAACTCAGATTTGTAAGGATCAGTTTGTTTCAACTTATCACATAGTGCACCAATTGCAAGCAAAGCACCATCTTTTTGTCGATATGGTTTATATTCAACAGGTGATTCATCATATCTGTACAGAAAAATACCAGAAAACCAAAATTAAAGCTAGTAGCCATACCACAGTTTATCTCATATCTTCACACTGAAAAGAAAAGAAATTACCTCTTAAAAATTTCCACAATGAATAGGACAAACTTTTGAAGATTCTCTTTCCCACGTTTTCTAACCAACTCACTTACAAAGTCCATTGCAGCAGTACGAGGGCTATATAAATCTTCAATAATATCTGTAGCAAGAAAGCTACATGTAAATGACAATTCCAATCTAATCAACTACTAAAATTGATAAAGATTAGACAAATGACAATTCCAATCTAATCAACTACTACAATTGATAAAGATTAGACACTCACCATAACCCTTCCTCACATATTCATGAGGATCTTCATCCCAAAGCTTTTGATCGTTATCATTGAAGCACATAAGAGGGAACACTATCTCAAACAGAAGAACGTCAAGTCGTGGTTGCAGTAGATTGTACATACTATTCTTTGAAATACTACACAAGAAAAATTAGCATTAGGGAATGATAAAATATAACACAAAACGAGATGCCCAGAGTTTGGTTTGCACTTCATTTCATATTGAAATAGATTTCACAACGTGCTCCAAAAACTAGGTAACTTCACAGCATGAACTTAATGCGATATTACAATTCATCGATAAAATTTTTTATACTCTTTACATAAATAAGCACATAGTGCAGAAATTGGGACATTTACCAACAGTTGCAACATCAAATAAGAAATAGAATCAAATGTAATGTAAAGGAGAACAAAGAAATAAATATGCGAGGCAGCATATTTCACACACCTGTTGCTTAAGTACTGAAGAATCAAGTTTATAACTCGGTCAGGTAAATAGCCACCGACACGGATTACATTCAACAAATTCAAGTGGCACTCCAAAATCTTCCCTGCATAGTTCTTCTGAAACATTTGGGCAAAAGCCTTATTTTCTGGGTTTTGTAGCTTCAAATCTCCGAACCTACAAGTTTTATATGGTCAAAAGTCGGAAATAAACCACCTACTCCTCCAAGTACTCATAACATATTTCCTAGATAAAGATATACCTAGTATACAGCCTGTTCAAGATATGAACAGTCCATTTCTTCACCTTCCACCAACCCCATGACTTCCTGAGATCAGGATCCACAGGCTGACCCTCAAAAGGAACTGGCCTTTCCAAAACATTTAAGAAAAGAATCATCCACGCATTAAAGACATTGGGATCAAAGAGCTGTTTTGGAATCTCCAACTGAAGAAAGATGACAATTATGAACAATTAATTACGACATGAAACTTATAATCTCCAAAATAAGCTACACTTACTAACAAAAAATTTCAGTGAAGTCAAACATAAAGAATTGCCTATTTATCAATAGTTCGCTACTCATTATTGAACTAGATTCATGCTAGTATTTGGACAGAAGAATGTAACTATAGCATCCTCGATGAAAGCAAGTGCTGTAAAATCCTTTTTTCTTTTTTGTTAATTCCAATTTATAGCTAAAAGCCAGATCTTATGACATACATTACGATGCAAATCAATTCTGAAACTTGAAATCCATCAAATACTAAGTGCAAGGTTGGTTGAAACTATTTTGCATTGGCATGAACACTAAAATTTTGAAAGTCAAAAGGGAAAAAATAAAGAATTAAGGTAGGAAAAATGTAGAACAGCACAATATGATCAAATCCAAAACTTAATTGCAAATGAAACAACAGAACCACTTGAGTTTGTCTTAAGACATCACAAGTGCCGTGAACGTCAGTTTATCAAAATAGAAATTGACTCCAAAAAATCTATTTTGGTAGAATAGTACAACAGATTCAGTGATTTACTAGCATTTGATTTGTTCAATTTTCATTAAAAGAGCTTACATATATGGAAGACCAGAAAATTTTACAAATAAGCTTTATCAAATCCGCGACTTCAATAGATGGGTTTGGTATTTGAACAAGGTTGTTGAATATGTTGAGAAGATGTGAAAATGTCTCCTCAACAATGTGATATACCGGTGTCCTCTCTTCATCTGATTTAAACCTGAAAAAAATAAATGAGTAACTCTGCCTGCTGAAAAGCAATAACTTTTATGAATGTATAGACGTTCAGAGAATAGGTACATAAAAGAATTTCCAAGTATATGCTTACTCATATTTTCTAGCAAGAATACGCAACACATAAAGAGCTCCATAAATGTGTTGTTCTTGTAGCTGTAGGCTATGCTTAATCCAATCCAGAAGGCGAGGCCATTGCTCTGGATAATCAGCATGTATAATAGTCTTAAGACACTCACCCAACTGTACCCTGAAAATCAAAAAAAGTATTTGAGAAACTGATTTAGTTCGTATGATGAAACATGAATTTTTCAGTTCATTTCACACAAAAAAAAATCAAATTAACCAGAAAAAATCAATGAAGCGGAAGAATATCTGAAAGAAGTACCTCAGCAGAGAAGGGACTTGCACAACAAAACCAAGGATGTGATCCCTCACCAAGTCCTTATCACTTTGCAAGATCTTTGATTTCTCATCTACATAAAAGACGTGAAACCGAACAGGGAAACATCTATCACCCATAATTCATAGTCTTTATACTCTAAATACAAACAAGTTGAGCAAGTTAAAGTTTTCGATGAATTGTACTCATAGCATCACTAACACACAGAAGAAATGTTACATACCAGGATCAAGCGGAGCCCAGTTCTTTGCAATGAAGTTCTTGAAATGAATGCTCGCAACTTGTCGGACTCCCATGTCGCAACTATTGTCCACAATGATCTGCAACAATCTAACCAGATGTTGTGGAGCGTACTGGAACTGTACATATAACCAAACACATATGAGAATTTTGATCCTCTGGATAAGCATAACCCTTGATAAACATAACTACAAAGCCAAAATAGATTTAATCATAATCGAATAAGCTCTCAAGCATAATTTTTGAGTTAGCGAACGATCATGTCTAACTAAAACGGCAATCCAATAAAAACTATCGCAAAGAAATTAATAAATGAAACGACCTGATTAAGGCTTTGCTCGGCGGCTTTGCGTTCGTCGGGATTGGGGCTGAGAGCAGCACGGAGGATAACGGCAAGGCTGGGGAGATCCATGACTGACGATCGAGAAAACAGAAAACTGAAACTGAATGTTCTGAGGAAACTAAACCCTAGCTCAAACCAGAGTAGGGTTTAGATAAAGAGAGAAAATGTGAAGATAAACAGAGGACAGAGGAGTTGCAGAGGGAGACACCTAGAGTATGGCAGCAGACTATTTAAATCTCTAGGGTTTACGCTCGTTTAACTATAAAACCAAACCAACCAATACATCTGGTTTGGGTTTACTGTTTTATTACCCAGTATTTTCCTAAATTAAATATAGTGTATTATTTTAAATTTTAATTTGCATAATAATATCGAAATCAGTTGAAACAGAATAAAAATTAATTTAAAATTCAAAATAAAAATAAAATAGATCTTTACGTGTAAATTTTAAGATTTTTGAATTAAAATTTTTAATATTAAAAATAACATTAATAAAAAATTTAATGTTAATCTTTTTGATGTAGTTAAAGTTTAATCTTGTACAAGGCCTTTCTAACATCCATTCTTATCTTAGCTTTTATTGTTAATCTTTGAAATATTCTATACGTATATTATTTTTGAATTGCCTTACTTTTTTATTATTAATATCACCATTGTTGCTATTTATTATTTATTTGTATTTATGTTATCACATTTTTAGTGTTTATTTAACTTACTTACTTAGTTGTTTTATTTTATTATTTTTGTTTCGCATATGTATGTAAATCTTCTTTAATTTTGTAATATCTTCATAACACATTATATGTAAATCTATTGAAAATAACATTTTTATTCAGTAGGGATAAAATTATGTATTATCATACTTCTTCAAATCTCACGTCTCAACGAGACTTCGACTAAATGTTAATAATGACGGTGATAAAAAGAAAACTTGATGCTAAATAAATTATAATCCTTTCATATTTTCAAAAATATTTACTTTGTAATAATAATTTTGTTGTGTTTTAAACAATTTTAGAGTATTTTTAATTTTCATAAACAATTCTGTTACAGTATTAAGATCTTAGGTTTTTCAAAGATAACTTCTCTATTAAATAGAATAAAATTATGTATGATATAACCTTTCAAAATTACCTCGAAGATGATGGTAACTTATATTACAGTATTAAAAAAATATAAAAAGTTACCGAACATGGTAAATAAAACTAACTTGTGCAAGTGCAATAGAAATTAATGTATCTGTGCGGTGTCAAGAACATCTCTGACCTGTGTGTGTACGTAATGAGTTGCTATTCTTATTACTATTAATTATTAAATGACAAGTGAAGTGGAAACGTGCGTGATTGATTGGCAGATGGGGAAAAGAGTGGCAACTGTCATGTCTGTTTTATGCTATTTATATAAATGTCCTGTCCCGTCAACACTCTTCGCTTACTTAAACAAGCCTTTTTTTTTTTTTAACCCAAACCAGAGCTTATGTGTGACATGATTACGTGGCATCATAAAATTCTCGTTATACAAGAATTTGAGATAATCTTGAATGTAAGCGATATATTCTGTTAAATTTGTTAAGTAATGTAAATGGTAATAGAGTTTATATTTTTTTGGGTATGCAACAAGTTGTCCTAAAAGTTGACGTAAAATTATTATTCATCTAATCATAATATATTACTAAATAATTTTTATAATTTTTATCTTTTTTTAAAATAAGAACAATTTAAAAATTTTCACTATTTTCTATTAAAATATAAAGATAAAAGACATAAATCTTCTATGTAGTTTAAATTTTTTTGAAATAATTCTTTGATATTTAAAATTCATGGAAATTTTCTTTTATTTTTTAGTTTTTAAAAATAATTCTCTTAAATTTTGGTTAAAAAATAATGACAAAATACACACAATATGAATATCAAATATAGACTAATTAAATAATGTTTACATAATGAT
>JAOQMP010000001.1:21287188-21300013 GCA_027563575.1 Erythroxylum pedicellare
TAATGTTTACATAATGATATTCAACCTAACTTCTAAACTCCAGTCATATTAATTAAATTCAACTAAAACTAACAATTTATTATAATTATATTAAAATATTATTATAAATCGAATTTAATTAGTTGAATCGAGTTAAAGAGTTAAATTAAGTTATCATATTAGTGACATTTGACTAATCTATGTCTGATGTTCATACTACATATATTTTGTCTTTATTTTCTGACCAAAATTTTGAAAAAGAAGTTTTTCTATAAAACTGAAAAATTAAAAAAACCTTTGAAAAGAAAGGGGATAAAAAGTTTTGATTATTTAAAAGATCAGGTGATTTTCTAAGGTATCTTAAACTAGAGAGGACGTCTATCTCTTTTAAACATATAAAAATATCTTCATAGTTTCTTCAATTATACATACATACATACATATATACATACATACATATATATATATAGTAACTATAAATATAAGGGAAAAATACAAGAACAAATATAATATTATTTCAACTTACAATTTCAAGAAACATGTGAAAAGTGTAAAAGTATCATATTGTAGAATTAAAAAATATTTTTTAAAAATTCAATTATACTTCTAATACTACTCACATATAACCAATTATTAAAACAATTTTTAAAATATGTGAAGATAGTATTTGAAATCATTTTTACATCTTATAATTGGATTTTTTAACTTTGTTTTATGTTTAAATTGTTAAAATGGAAGTTAAACATTTTGCAATAATTGTTATTTCTTTTTTTAATATACATATAGAATCTTATTATTAAGTACCCTTTTTATAAACGTGATAACTTTATTGTAAACATTTATTAAAATTATTTTATTAAATAATTTAAAATTAAGTTAATTATAAAAAACGTTAAACTTTTTTTAATATTGTAATACTAATCTAAATTTTAAAAATAACCTTAAAATATTCTATTTTTAATTTTTTTTAAAGTAGCATAACGTTTTTATTAAGATCAATCGTGTGACATGTCACATCATATTAAAATTTTTTTAATATTAGAAGGATAAGTAAAAGATACATTAAGCTACTAAATGGGGAAAAGAGACCCGATTAACATCCTCGATGAGGATAGAGATACAACCCACAGGCAGCTTTTGAAAAAAATAGATTCCAAGCTGAAGAGAAATGGCAAAGTTAGCTAGCCAATCCGCTAATCTATTGCGCTCTCTGAAAACATGTATTGATTTCACAATCCAATCTCTGGTCAGCAAGTTCTGAATACCCAAAAGTGAAGAGTTATATAGAACTTGATGTTGACCGGAGGATGAAAGGATATTGATCACTACTAGCGAATCCATTTCTAACTCCACTTGCCTATAACCAAGATCTTAGGCGAGACGAAGACCTGCATAAACTCCCCAAAGCTCTGCGCAAACAACTATGCAGAAACCTATATTATGAGCAAAACCACCTAACCATGATCCAGTACTATCTCGAAGCACCCCACCTGCTGAAGCCCTTGAGGAAGAAGCTTTATAGGCACCATTGGTATTAAGACAGATCCAATCAGACGGGGGATTACTCCATCCAACAAACTTCTCCAATTGCTTCCTTGGTTTCAAAAGAGCTCGTCCCACCAATTCCTTGGCATGAGCGATCAAGGAAACATAATAAAAAACAATCATATGGGGATTTGCAAGCTATGAGAAGTTGGAATCAAAAATACTTTTATTTCTCCAAAACCATAGGAACTAACAAGCGGTACCAAAAACTACTGACCAGTCATATCCTTGGATGACCTTGTGCTGTTTCAAGTTACTTGATAGCCACTTATGTTTATCCAACGGGAAAAAACCATCATTAACTACTGTGGTGGAGAACCAAGACCAAAAATTGCAAGCTCTAAAGCAGTCCCTGATGACATGAATAACAGTTTCGGGCTCACCACAAAACTGGCAAGTACGATCCGTTGATAGATGTCAGATACATCGTTGGTGATTAGATAGAAGACTTCCCCAAGCAAGGAGCCAAAGAAATGATCTGATCCTTTATGGTCCCTCCCATTTCCAAATCATATCCCAATACCCATCGCTTTCAGTGCTATCCTGCATATCTATCAACTTATACACAGCAGTAATGGAAAAGAGTCCATTATTTGAAGCTCCCCAAATAATTTTATCAGTGCCAAAAGTAATGCATAGAGGTAAAATTCCAGCAATGGCCATGCAAATCGATGTTGGGAGAATATTTTGAAATAAATCCCATCTCCAACCTCCATTACGATCCACAAAAGACTTTAGTAGGAGATTAAACAAATTACCTGGAATAGAATTTGTAGCTAGTGCCATAAGTGGCCCAAGATCGTGCACCCATGCATCTTGCCAAAATTTAATAATTGCACCATTGCCAACAACCTACTTTATTCCACTGCGCACATGCAACCATACCAAAGCAATCCCCCTTTATACTATGGAACCACCAACAAATGACATGGAATAAGGCAAATTGGTCCTGTCAAAATTGTATTTTGCACTTAGAACCCTTACCCATAGAGTTTCAGGTTTAATAACAAGAAACCAACCAAGTTTAGACAGGAGTGCACCATTATTCACTAGGACTTTCCTAAGACCCAAACCTCTTAGCTCTTTCGGCTTACAAACAATTTCCCAATTAACCAAACTTGTCTTATTTTGCTCAGCATTGGATCCCCACAAAAAAGCATGAATAATTTTCTCAAGATCATCACATAATTGCCGAGGAAGCCTCACTATTTACATCGTGTATACGGGTAAAGCTGATAGTACCGATTAGGTTAAAGTGACTCTACTTGCAAGTGAGAGATATTTTGCACTACAACTTTCAAGGTGCTTCCGTACTTTATCAAGAATAAACATGTATGTTCTTTTGGAGGTTCTCTCATGGATAAGAGGCACATCGAGGTATTTTCCCAAACTATTAGTAAGTTAAAATCCTAGCTTTCTACTAATCGCAAGAGCCAAAGATCGAGATAAATTCTTGGAACAAAAACACCACATCTTTTCTTTGCTCACCTGTTGAGGAGAAGCTGAACAAAAAATATCTAGAACATCCTGTATAACCATCACTTGATCATCCTTCACTTTGACAAACAAAATAAGGTCGTCAGCAAAGAAAAGATGAGATAAAGTTGGACCACGTCTGCTCAATTTATCAGATTCCATTTTCCTTCAAAGATTGCTTGATTTATCAAATGACCCAGCCTCTCCATACAAAGAATGAAAATATAAGGCGATAAAAGGTCGCCCTGATGAGTTCCATGGGTAGAAGTGAAAGTCTCAGAAAGCTTGCCACCCCAACTCACTTACATAGAGATTGTGGTAATACATTTCATAATGAGGTTGATAAGGTCACTAGGTAGCCCAACTTCCACAAGATTTGCCTAAATGAAATCCCAATTTAGGCAGTCATAAGCTATTTTGAGGTCGACCTTGATAGCGAGAAATCCTGATTTCCCTTTCTTCTTGCTCATAGAATGAAGAAATACTTGAACTATTATGATATTGTTTGTGATCAATCTGTTAGGGACAAAACTGCACTGAGTAGGAGCAACAAGCTCAGTCAAAAAAGGCTTTAAATGATGGACCACCACTTTGGAAATGGCTTTATATACCAGTGAGCAAAGACTAATTGGTCGAAAATGTTTGATGGAAGTAGGAGAAGAAAATTTAGGAATCAGAACTAGAATAGTATGATTAAGCTCCGTTTCCCCAATTTCATGCCTGAACACTCTCTGAATAAAGTCCACCACTGAAGACCCAACAATGTCCCATTGCTGTTGGAAAAATATAGCGTGAAAACTGTTAGAGCCTGGGGTTTTATTTGCATCCATATCAAAAATTGATGTCTTAACTTCTTCCTTCTAAATCGGAGCACCAAGACATACTTTTGCATTAGTATCTAGCACTGGAAAAATCCTCCTAGCTTGAAAATGCAAAGTCCTACTGTCCTCAAAAGTATATAGTTGCTCAAGATAATTTTTGGCCAAATTCCTAAGGGCTATATGATCTTCCAACCTCATCTCTAAAAGCACTGATTGGTGCTTGCCTCCTTTTAATCTTGGTTGTGACATGATAAAACTTTGTGTTTCGATCCCCATAAGACAACCATTGAGAGCGGGATTGTTGATGCCAAAACAATTCTTCTTCACAAAACACTTGTTCTAATTCATGTCGAAGGTAAACCTCTAATTGAACTAAAGAATCCGACTGTCGAACTTCAAAAACTCATTGTATGCCATCTAAGCGTGTCAAGAGTCTATTTTTTCGCAGAAAGATATAACCAAATTTAGATTTATTCCAACTCTTCAAAATCCCTGCAAATCTTCTTAAAGATCCACAAAAGTCATTTGGAACGGGAGACCAATTATTTTCAGTAAAAGTGCCAAAATTCTCATTAGAAAGCCATGTTGACTGAAATCGAAAAGGCCGATTATCTAAGGGAAAAAGGACCTTCTGACCAAAACTAATCAAAAGGGGACAATGGTCAGAGCTAATGAAAGGGAGCTGATGGACTAAAGTATTATGAAATAATTCTTGCCACCCATTAAAACATAAAGCTCTATCAATTCTTGCAGATAAATTACCCCTTGTCTATATGAAACTTAGTCCTGATAAGCCAAGATCTTGAAGATGGCATCGTTAAACACATTCCTGAAAATTACCGATGTGCTGCCAGTACTTTGACCTCTATGTAATCTCTCCATAATAGCCAAATACCACCTGAAAAACCTTCAGTTTCTACCCTGAATGAGTGATAAAAACCCAAGCTACGAATGACTCTATCAGCATGACATCCACTAATCCTTGTTTCAACCAACACCACCATGAAAGGTTTATGAGTTCTAACAAAATTCAGTAAAACAGGTGTAAGAGCCTTAGCTCTAGCTCCTTGACAATTCCAAAATATAGTCGACATAAAATTTGATAAAGAGAAAGTAGACAAACATACTTTAACGTGTGTGGTCATCATATATTTGGCTAGGACACCTGCTGTGTCAACCCCTAGAGTCTTTAGGATGAATTCCTGCTGCGAGTCATTTGCCATATCCACATCCCTCACACTTCCAGAAGCTCTACCAAGATCAGGCGGTCTTGGCTGGGGTGTTGTATAGCAAGTTTGAGGGATGGTAGAATTATGACCAAGAAACTCCTCCATCTCTTCTCCTAGAGCCTCACATTCCATATTGTCCTCCTCAGGTAAATGGAAAGAATTATTTTGATAGGCAATGTCTTTGTGAGAAGGAATATTGATAGCTATATGATTGCTACCCCCCTTTTGCAAAGACTGTTTTGGAGGCATGGGCTCAGTGTTACTTCTTCTGAAATCGAATCACGCATATACATTGTGCATTGAAAGGTTTTAAGTCTCAGTCTGTATCATCTCCTTTCCCTTAGCTGAATTGGGTTTAGTCTTGAAGCCATTACTCATTTGGCCTATACAAGCCTGCTCCTTTCTTACTTGGTCTAATGATCGGTCCAACTCCTGATATTTTAACGTGTCGCTTTTGTTGTTGTCCTTGTCAAAAGATCTGCCATTATTGCCTCTTAAAATCTCGCTAACAGATAGGATAGTAAATCTTGAGCCACTCGGTCCTACTTGAAGGTTCTCTTTGTTAGTTTCACGTCCCTAATTTTTCTCCTTGATTATAGGTCGTCTAACGTGTTGTTAAACCTGGACCTATGGTCCATACACTTCCTTTCTGGTCTCCCTAGATGGCTGTTATGGGCAATTAACTACCATATCATCACCATTTCGTACACCATCCACTGCTTGACCTTCATGAGGGGCCTGCACCTTATTTGGACAATTACCAAATCTATGGCCAACAATCCCACAAGAAAAACATATATGTGGTAACCCTTCGTAGGCTACTTTAATCTCGTCACCATCTAGCTCCACTCGTAAGACTATCGGTGCCGTCAAATCTATATCAACAACCACTCTCGCAAACTTGCCCCATTGTGACTGTTAGGTATTCTCATCTATTTTCATTATTCTTCCTACCAGATTTCCTAGAGCTTGAAGGATTATTGGATGATACCTGGAAACTCATAGTTCAGGAAATCGAACCCACACTACTGCTTTTGACATTTTACCTTAGACAGGATGGAATTTTGGATGCCATGGTTGAACAGAAAAAGCATGCCTTACGATCACCCATGGACCCTTGGTAAGAGCATTTAGATAATCATCTTCGTTAATAAAGTTAATAAGACAAAAGTCATTATCGAGATCAATAATCTTCATTGGACCAAACAAAGTCCACATGACTTGTAATCTATTCTTCAGCATTTGGTACCCAATACATCTTCCAAGCAATTTGACCACAATAGCTCTCTCCTATTGCTTATCTAATCGATTTTTGAAAGTAGCAAAAAGTTCGATCGCATGCCTAAATTCTCCCTTCACCATGGTAATATCCCTTTCTTCAAACTCAGCTGAGGTCTCTTTGGCCAAGCTAACCCATCTCTGATTGTTGCTCAGTAACTACTGCACTATAGGTTGGTTTATGGCGTGGAGGGGGTGGATTTTCTTCCTTATCACATATCCTAACTTTTTTGGCAGTGTGGCCATCATTTGTTGAATAGTTTGAATCGTCTCTAGTGGCTTCAGAGCGTTTGGAGCTGTCCATTAACCTTCCTTCTGCAATTTTTTTATATGACTATGACTGTTATCCATAAACCCACTTTTTTCAGTAATTTACATTATTTTATTTTATTAAATAACAAATTTAAAACATGACACTGTTATCCTACGTAATAGCTAAGTGGCAAAAACATTAATATGATACGCCACGCCACATCATTAATTTAACATCTTGTTATTTTAGAAAAAATTGAAACATTTTAGCTTTATTTTTTAAAGTTTGAATTAATATTGAAAAATTGAGTAACGTTTATAATTAACATCTAAAGTTTTATAATATATGTTAAATTTTAATAAACTAATAGTTGCTTTTAATAATGCATCGTATAAGCATATTTTATAACAAGATTTACTTTTATATTCTTTTGAAGGGTTAATTACTAAAAGAAACTTTAATTTTTAGCCAATTTTTAATTATAATCGGAACTTTAAAAATAGTAATAAAGTGTCTAAATTTTTAATTTTTTAATTCTAATCCAAACTTTTAAAAATGCTCAAACAAACTTTTAAAAGTGGCAATAAAATGCTCAAACTTTCAATTTTCTTCTATTCTAACTCAACATTATCTGTTGTTTCCCTGATGCCCTCAATCATTTGTTTTCTATTTGTTCTTCTGATGTCCCAAACTACTCTCACATTACAACATACTATACCGTAAGCTATTCGTTTTTAGTTTGTTCTCCTAATGCCTTTAGTGTGAGGACATTGAGGTTGTGTAATATAAAAATCGAAAGGTGAGGCGTCAAGAAAACATACTGAAATAGAGGGAAAAAACTAAAATCAAAGCGTAAGGTCGTTAGGGCTACATAATCTGATTTAAGACATTTTTAAATAACAACGTTGTTTTAATTATGTGATTAAACGACGTCGTTTCATTAATCTTCAGTTGTTATGTTAATTTTGGTTGACAAGTGTTAATAGTTACAGTTTCTGAAATAGGTGGCAAACTACATTAGCAAACTTAACGGAAATACTAACATCGGGCTAGAACTGAAAAATTTGAAAGTTTGAGCATTTTATAGCTATTTTTTGAAATTCGGGCTAAAATTGAAATTTTGGGCATTTTATTGTTACTTTTTAAAGTTCAGCTTATAATTTAAAAAATTGATGAAAGTTTAAGTTTTTGTAATAATTAACCCCCTTTTGAATATTGATACAATAGGATTAATAAAGATATCTATTATTTTTAGAATTTTACATAATTAAATATATGCATTTTCAATACTTTTTATATACATCCTTTGTAGATATGATGCATAGAATTTTTTTTTAATGCATCAAGATAAATCATAATATTGACTCCTTATGATTTATGTATAGGTAGAAATAAATATATTTATAGAGACACTATCATATATTTTTGATATAATAAACATGTAATTCATGAGACAATGAAAATTGTGAAAGTACTTTTACATAACTCTAACATAAATTAAAATTAATATCTAAAAATACATTCGGGATTAAATTCACTTATTAAAATGAATATTATTCTTTCTTATTTTATATTATATGTGAATTATTATAAGAATTAGTATTTTACAAGTTTAATTTCTATAAGTAAAATTCCTTTAATTATAAATTTTTGTAAAGTAATTGTATTAAATAGTTAAAATTCTTATGATAATTACAAAAATTTGAGGTGTTTTTGCATATGATATCTCCTTATAGATATCTATAAATTAAAATAGACTAAAAGCAAAATAACTAGAAACTCGT
Organism: Erythroxylum pedicellare; assembly: GCA_027563575.1. NCBI lineage: Eukaryota > Viridiplantae > Streptophyta > Magnoliopsida > Malpighiales > Erythroxylaceae > Erythroxylum > Erythroxylum pedicellare. The sequence continues at coordinate 21,295,554 of JAOQMP010000001.1, forward strand.
AAACATATCCTCTCCTTAGGCTCAGTCCTGAGTAAGGACAAGAAGGACACTCAGTCAAGACCTATTTTTAATCTATACTCAGGACAAGAAGGACACTCAGTTAAGAACTATTTTTAATCTATCTCTTTTTTATCTTGTTTTGAGAAAGAGACCTAAGGCCTATTTTTAATTAATCTCTATTTTATCTTATTTTATTTTTTAAGAAAGAACCAACTCTTAGAACATTTATAAAAAACATAATGAAATAAAATAGATTTATTTCACTTTATTCAAAGCTTAAAAAACATTAAAAGCTGTCTGCCACTTCCACATGAACCTCTCCTCTTTTCCAATCCCTAAGCCTACAAAATCATCATAAAGTGAAAAGGCTAATCATGTCATTGTGAAAGTCTACATATAGCCTTTAATGGTTGAGCCTTTAGCATTTGTAACCCTGATTCTCTTTGTCACGTCAATCGTCTCTTCGCTTACCGTTCGTACTCAAGATTGAATCAATACGCTTAATCTGAGGCCTATCACTCGCTTGACCAGACTAACCTCATGATAAGGTAATTTCCACCTCTAACTTTCTTTGCACAAAGATTTATGGTTTTATCCATTTCTTGGGATCTCTTTCATGTCCAAACTATTGCACAACAACATTGTGTTTTTATCTTAAAAAACACACCAATTATACAATCTTCAGAGGATTCACCAGGCAACAAGAGTGGCATAAATGAAAAGAGTCTAAATGTTTTGTTAAGTATGTCCAGTAATAACTTATATCTCATCAAAGGCCTTTAGTAAACCAACCCAACGAACCATTTTCCAGTACTACTGTGCTTGCCCAGTGATAATGGTTTACGGACTACAAGATATGAGAGGTTAGGGATGGTTGACGATGGGTGACTTATGGGCCTAGATTCTAGTATTTTAATAGATTAATCTATAAGATAGCCTTAGGCTCAGGCCTATCCGAGACTTAACTCAAAGGCTACTGTAAAATCCAACAAAGTAGTTTCAATATAATTCCTTTCACTATACCTAAAACCTCCATGAGTCCATAAATATCTATATAAGGCTGCCTCTATATGACCATTGAAGTCTCCTCTTCCTCTTAGAATAACTCTCTCATCAAGAGGGATATGCAGAATCACTTTATCTAGCTCTTTTTAAAATCGACACTTAAGCTATTCGTTTAACACTACTTTAGGTGCATAAGCACACACCACATTTAAAACAATACCCTTCACTATAATCTTTAAGGGCATAATCATATCATTAGTCATTTTTACCTCCACAACATGATGTATGAGTTCTTTGATAACCAAGATATCTACCTCATTCTTTCATCTCGAACACCCTAAATATCAAAGTTTAAAACCATTAATCTCTTTCATTTTAGCACCTGTCCACCTTGTCTCCTAGATGTATACTATATGAATCTTATATTTATCTAATATCTCCACTAATTCTAAAGACTTCCCTGAAAGAATCCCAGTATTTCAAGAACCTATTTATAATCTGTCAACATCTTTTCTTCTTCTAAAACTAAAACTCACTGATGGACTAGCCCTTGTTCTATCATGAGAAGTCAAATCTACCATTCCGACCTAATGCCCAACACAAGTTATAGAAGACAAGCCTAACAAGCTCTTAAAGGACTTTAATATTACTTAAGAAAGGGAACAAAGAGTGATATTGAATCTCAAAATGGACGTCACAATAAACGAATGCTAGAACTACAGGTGCACATGACCGCAAATCAATCTAAATTAAATGATATGAAGATCGAACCACTAATGGTAGCTAGGAATATGCAGAATGGTAAAACACAATACTAAATAGTTAAAAATAACAAATAAAATATTGAAAACTGTAAAAAAAAAAAAGAACTTAAAACTTTTAATGGATCGATAAAGATTGAAAGTTGAAATCTCTACACCTAAAGAGCAATGCATCAACTAAGAGCAAACACAATCTAAAACCAATCATAAATACACGTGATAAAGAAGAAAAATTTTACGATACTAATTAATCCTTTATGATCTGTTCAGGAAGCCATACACCAAACTCTGTATTTTCTTATCATATTTAGCACCGTTCACTAGAAATTTCTCTATTATGGGGGCTTACTCTAAATCAACCTTTTTAAATGTACAATCAAAAGCTTCTCCTTTTACTTCCCGTGCAAACAAGAAATACTCCAAATCTCACAATATTAGAGGTCAATCAGTGCAATGCATGTAATAAGATTAAAAAATCCAACATATTTTTGAAACTCAAAGAAATGGCAATGGGAGGGAGGCCCCTTTCCCTTTCTCAAACAAACCTGGAAAGAGATCATAAGAAGAAAAAAAACTACTAGTTCACCCAAAAAACCAAAAATTAACAATGAAAAAGGCTAGAAATAGAGGAACTCCAAAGATTGGTCTTGTGGGTCGGAGTTTATCCTTCATGTCTCTCCTTGCAGACTTCTAACACCTTGGGGATGAGGAATTTGTGAACAATGACTTTATATGTAAGAACTAAAGGTGTGTTTTTTTATTGGGTATGAAAAAAAGGTATGTGTATGGAATGAAAGTAATGTTTGGTAAGATACTATCATTGAATAGCTAATATTTTCATTCCTTGTTTTTGGGCAATACTTCATTCTTTTCGTAATCTAGAAGAATGGGAGTTATTACTCCATTCTTTTGACGTATGTTCTGTCGCGAATGAATGTACTCCTCCTTCACTCTTTACTCTCTATTTAAGTAATAGATATTGTTTTCCTTTTAAGCTTTCCTCTTACCTAAGACCCACAAATGTGAGCGTCGACTAGCATCTATCTACCTTTCTCTTACGTGAGACCCAGAATCGTCTACCCTTAGCAAATCTCTCCACAAACTAATCCCTGTAGCCTACCATGGAAACACCCGAAACCAAGAAGTAGCACTAGTAATTTTCTTCCCTTCTTTCTTCTTCAATTTTTTTGTCAATATAATTGCATATTTCTCTCTTCTTTTCTACTGGGTTAGGGTTTTCGATTCCTAAATCCTTCTTCTTCTGTACTTTCTTTCTTGAATCTCTATCAATGTCCTTCTTCCTTTACTTCATTTCTTGTTTTGGGTATTGTTTGAATCTCTCTCTCACTCTTGAGTTGGGTTTGTTTCTTCTACTTTTTTCACTTGCTATGTATTGTCTGTTGTTGCATCTGCTTGAATCTGTACATAGAACATGCTTAGGTTTCAATCTTGTAAGTTGGGTTAGTGTTGAACCATCAGTTTACTCACATTTTCAATGGCATAACGGTCAATCTCACTCAAACATTGGTCCACATTGTTGAAACTCTCTTGGTCTGTCACGTCATACATTATCTGGCATTTGCAATGACAATAACCAAAAGTATTAATAGAAAGCAGAAGATCAAAGGACTTCTTTATATAGAAAATGAAAATAGAACTCACTATGATGCCATATGCCCTGCGATAGTAATTACTAGTGATTGTCCTGAAACGCTCTTGTCCTGCAGTGTCCTACTAGGAACAAAGAGAAAACAAGAACAATCTCAGTAAAACTATGATTGCCATAACTAGCAGAGGAACTAAACAAAAGAAAGAGCAACACTGCATATTTGTTTATAGCAAGACTAATATGTGAATAACCTATTAAACTCATTCCTATAACTTTGACCTTTTCAACCCAAATGGGCTTCCATGAGATTGGTTGTACCATAACCTAGAAAAAAAAAGGGAAAATAGATGTCACTATTTGAAGTTTAATGGTCTTCCCATCTTGCTCCACTGTGTGAATTTCCTGTGAAGTCACAAATCAAATGGAATCAGTTACATAACCAAGATCAAAGCAATGATCACAAGATCATGCAAAAGCCACATTCTCCAGAAGCTTACAAAGCCCACTCCAATTGTGCTAATGTAATTGTCCAAATACGAATCATCCTACATAAGTGAAAGAAAGACCAATAAAACTATATTCACATTTTTACCATGGTGAACATGTTTTGTTCTGTCGATGGTCATCATTGATTAACGATGTTTTAGGTGTTTAACGATGTGTATAATTCACCATGGTAAAAAATAGATTATAACTCCCCTCATATTAACTTGCCATATCTATCTACGTGATGCAGGGTTTTAAATACCAGACCGTACCGACCGGTATCGGTCAGTACGTACCATATCGGACCAAAACCGGTACAGTATAATAGGTTAGTCATATCAGGTTTGAATATCGATTGGTACCGGCCCATTTCAGATGTACCGATTGGTACTGACCGATATTCAAAATACCGGCCAAATATCGACCGGTATAGGAAATTTTAAAATTTTGTGGACTTTTTTGCAAAATTTTTAAAAATTTTCTAAATCTCCCTCCCTCCTTCCTAGCTCCTCTTCCTTCCCCTTTTTTCAAAGTTTTTAAAATAATAATAAATATTTTATTACTAATAATAATTATAAATTAAATAAAACTTAAAAATA